>JAYJLV010000056.1:2866428-2879063 GCA_036873485.1 Torymus texanus
AACGCGCGCGCAAATAACGGCTTGTGTGTGTGTGTGTGTGTGTGTGTGTGTGTGTGTGTGTGTGTGTGTCGTTTTATCGGCTGTTTATAAACACGGGTCGACGGCAGGCTGACAGATTGTGCGAGAGAAGGACGACGAGGTGCACTGGGACCGAGTGGAGCTTTTCATTGGCGGGCACATTGCAGAAGTGGCCGAGGAGGGAATTTGTCGAGAAGGTCGTAGATGTGGATCTCGGCCGGCTGTGTGCCGTCGTCGGTGGCAGCGACGGCGGCTCTATGTGTGCGGTTATTTTTTGTGGTGAATCGATTGGGGACGTCCGCTGCGACATCACCTCGATTCGAAAAAACTCGGGCGCTTCGGAGCTTGTAAATCGCGGAGAACAAGAGTAAACGGCTTTTTGATATTTACAAACAGGTTAAGTTTTGCTCGTTAATGAGTCACTGGAATTTCTCGACGTTCGTTGACGTGCTCCGAAATGTTGAAATTGGTGTTATCTGTTTGAAAGTAAAAGTTTGTCATAACTGTATGTGTTGTATAAAGTGTTCTCAAATTAAATAATAATAATTTGGCGGGTTTCATTACTAAAGTCTCTTATCTCAAGGAAAATCCACATTTACGAACTATCAACAAATTTGCTTAATGCCAATGGATTTTGGTCTCAGTGCACTAATTTGATATAATCCAAAGATCTAATGGCATTTTTTTCTGTTCAGATTGCCAGAAGAACAGTTGCCTAGAAGCTTTGGTTACAATTTCTTTACCGCTATAAAGAAATTTGTATATAATTCAGAGTGAGTATAAAAAGATTAATTTTCTTCAAATTGTTACATCCTACGTGGGATTTTTAAAGAAAAACAAAAAAGATATACATTTAAATAGAATCAAGCATCATTTCAAGTTTTTATAACTTGTATTTGGGATAAATTGTAGCATGACTAAGTGTAAGTAAATTCATCTTTTTCTGTTTACAGGAATTTAGATCTGTGGAGGTGTAGAGTGTTTGTTTTTCTTCATTGAAAAGAGTTAACAAACAACGAATAGAATGTCAGTATTGAATCAGAGTGGAGATGAGGTGGTTGAGTGTCCGCTGTGTATGGAGCCACTAGAGGTGGATGATTTGAATTTTTTTCCATGTACTTGTGGATATCAAATTTGCCGTTTCTGTTGGCATAGGATTCGAACTGATGAAAATGGCTTATGCCCAGCCTGCCGTAAGGCTTACTCTGAAAATCCAGCAGACTTCAAACCTCTTTCAAAGGAAGAAATTTCAAGGTAATAAATACTCCAAAGTGATTTCTAAAGTAAAAAGAGTTTCTTTAATGAATGTATTTTGTAATGTGATAAATAATTTAGGTTGAAGGCTGAGAAAAGGCTGAAAGATCAGCAACGAAAACAACGCGTTACTGAGAACCGTAAACATCTAGCAAATGTAAGAGTAGTTCAGAAAAATCTTGTCTTTGTGGTTGGGTTACCTATGCGGCTGGCAGATGCTGATGTAAGCATAGATTTTATTGTATTGTCTAGTGAAATTTTATGCTTTATGACATACTAAAATAATCAATATTACTTAACAGGTCCTAAAGAAACATGAGTATTTTGGCAAATTTGGCAAAATTCACAAAGTTGTAATAAATCAAAGTACTTCTTATGCAGGTTCCCAAGGTCCTAGTGCTTCAGCTTATGTCACCTATCAGGTATTTTTCTATTATAATATTATTTCTTCATTACTAAAAATGTCATTTAAAGCAGAAAGTTTATGTAGTTAGTTTTTATTTTTAATTTTTTTTTTGTGTTATTTCTCTATTGGATCAAACTAACCTTTAAATGACAGTTCAGTGATCATCATAGAGCACTTATTAAATGTTCATTTTATATTTTGACTAGCGGCAAGAAGATGCACTAAGGGCGATAGAAGCTGTAAATAATATAGTTGTGGATGGTCGGACAGTAAAAACATCATTAGGTACCACAAAGTACTGTTCGCATTTCATGCGAAATCAAAGTTGTCCAAAGCCTGACTGCATGTATTTACATGACCTTGGGGACCAGGAAGCATCATTTACTAAAGAAGAGATGCACCAGGGTAAACATCAAGAATATGAAAAAAAACTTGTGCAATCTTTACATATTAATTCATCGCAGCGGTAAGTAATATGTTAGATATTCTGTAGTTTCGTTATTAAGGTTCCATTACTTTAAACGTTTCTAGAGACCAAAAAGTTCCATTATTCGTTATAATGCGTAATTGATTTTATTTTGCTTTTACAATTTTACATAAAATTTTTTAGGAAACCAACACCTTCGCCACCAGTTACTGGAGGTGGCACACGAGAAAATGGGCCAAATTCACAAGCCAAAGAAGCTTGGCCATCGTTACAACCAGGTCAAACAAAAGGTTAGTCTGCTATTACATGTTTATATTTTACTTTTGTGCTGATAATCATTAATCACTATAAATAATACAAAAAATACTAAATTTCAGAACCACAATCAAATTGTAAAGAAACCTCACCCTCCCAAACTCCAACACAATCAAATAATGTGACGAATCAGGAAAATGGAACGAATGGCGTCGTACAAAATAATACAGCGCCTGCATCACAAAAGCAGAATAATAACAATAAAGGCGAGAGCGGTGTGAGCTCGCGACGGGGGAAAAGTAATAGTGAAAGCAAGGCCCAGGCAGCGCGAAATAAACATAAAAATTCACAGAACAAGGAAAAACACGGCAATGCGAGAACGACCTCGCGATCGGAGTCGAATTCGAACATCGCGACGCAGCCCCAGGTGAATGGCCAAAAAGAGATCGCGAACCCGGCGGGTAGCGACTCGAGTGCAACGACGACGACGTCGACGACAACGGCTACGGCATCAGCAGTAGCAGCAACAGCGACGACGACATCAACGAGTAGTGAAGTGCCGGTGCAAAAATCGAGTGGTGGTGGTAGATTAAAGGCAGAACAGCCTCCACAGCCGCAACAACAGACTGTGCAGAATAATAAGACCGCGAAGTTAGTGCAGCAGGTGCAGGATCTTAAGATCAACGGAATCGTACAGAACGGAGACCAAAGTCATTCTGATAATGACGTTACCGAAAATCAGAGAGAGGGTGGTACTCCCGCTAGTACAGTATCTAGCTCTGAGGACTCTAGTACGAATCATCCAGTGGAACGTTTAGCTGATTCCAGCGAAGAGACTAATAGCACAGCTATTTTAGGTGAGTTCACCAGAATCATTGTAGTCTTATTGGCGATTCTCGTCTATTGTCGCTGGATTAGTTACTTTAAATTTTGACTTTCGCAAGAAGGATTCAGTGATATCGTTTACTCTACGACGTTTAAATATAAACATTTCGTTAATTCTTTATACACTTAGCATACCAAAGTTGTTGAACCAAAAAGCTAGTCCTCTTTTTTTGTTATTGATGATGTGTATTTCCTAAAGACACATTTAAAGCAAGTTACCAAGAGAGATTTTGTTCATAGTGTTGTAAGCATCTGTTATTATATCAATTGTTACTCTTGAAGTCGTTGTGATATTTTATGTGTTAAGAAAACGAACTTTCCTAAGGCTTGGAACTTATACACATGGAATATATTGACAAATTATAAATGCCAAAATAAAGAGAGTTTCTCAATGGTTAGTGTTGATCTTTTTTTTTCTTTTCGTTCTGAAAGAGTTAACGATTCTGCGGTAAAGGTAAGACATAAAAATTAACAACACGACAACTAATACAACTAAAATTAATTTTACATTTTGAACAAAAGCTACACTAATAAACGAGCAAAAAGCAACGAAAAAATAAACCGCTGCTCTGCAAATATACAATATATTGTGCATTTTGGAATTTCAACCTTTGAAGATACTTAGTCGTCGTTCCATCAGAGCTTTTAATCTTTGCATATATATGTACGCTTGATACGTTGATTAGAATCTGTACGGAAAGATCAGAGTGAAAGACACACACACAGAGCGCACGCAGTACGTTCAATCAGCTGTTTATTCTGGCATTGTTGGGGGAAGTGATCAGCGGCTATTCAAGCGCGTCTTGTAGTGTAGAAAGTATTTTCTATCGTTGCATAGGTACTTCACCGGCTAGTACAAATTCGTCACAAGGCGTTAGCCAGCAGCCACCTCCAGGATTACATTCCACGAATAGCGTCAACGGTAGCCAGGCCCAGCAAATCAATCACAGATCGATCTTTCAGTCGGACAATAACAGTTTCTTTAGTTCGAACACCTTTCAAAAAATCCCTACCACAACGGCAGCCGCGCCGGCGACAACACAAGCAGGTAAGTCCCTCTCTAAGTAAATAATACATGCGTCTCTTTTTTCCTCCCAATCTCACTCTCCGAACTCAAAGGCTATGGCATTTCTACCGGCACCTGTTGGTTTCCCGTAACGCAAATCGTTTTTTCTACACCTATACATATTTCGCTCTCGTTCTATACTTACAATCTAAACTTACAATCAATTATAATTACCAAATTAACATTCTAATTTTAATATTTCGTCATAAGGCTAAAGTGCTTTGAAATATTTTTGTTATCGTTACAAGCGTTTCACTTATTTTTTAATGCTATCAAAATTTCCAGATTTTTTCTAGATATCAACCGCTAAGAATAAAACTAGTATATGTTAACGCTGGAAAAGCAATAGAAATACAAATACTTTATTTACGCTCGATAACAGTAAAGAACTTACGCGCGCCGATTACCAATAATGTAATAATATATATTGAATTTAAAAGTCAGAGGTGCAAGTGTGCGGGCGAGCATGGTATGCGTAGCTCTATTCGACTGAAATGTTGCTTTCCCTTCATGCATGACCTGTTATTCAGATAAAGCTTATACGAGGCACACAGGCTGCAAATTTAGCTGTGCGCATATACGTCTGTTTTAATCGTTGCCAGACATGTTCACCTTTCGCTAGCTTCGAGCCTCTCTCCCTCTTTGTCGCGTTTATTATCGCTATATACGCGCGCGACTTTCAACGCGGCAAGCCGCACGCGCGAAACATGGAACAGCAACGACGGGCGTTTTGGAAAATTCAATTACGAGCGTACGCAGCTTTATTTGCTGCAACTAATGACTTGCGCGTAACGGGAATTGTGCGGCGTTTCGTCGACATCACTGTTGTTTCATTTCCTTTTTCTATTTACAGCGCGGATTATTTTTATTTCTTCTTCTCTTATCGCAGTTCAAAGGTTCTTTATCGAGTTTCTAAATATCCTGTTGAAGTTCTTCGAATGGTAAAACAGAACACGGTTTTCTTAATTTCGTAAAATTGAATCAGTATCGATTAGCTTTGATATAAGGTAGCTGCGTGGAAGGAAGACTGCGACGGTTATTTATGGGTCAAGTATTTACGCTAGATTCAGAGAATAACTGACTAGTAGTAGTATCTATTTTTATAATGTGGACAAAATCTAGTCTATTAAATTATCGATTCAGCGTAAAATTAAATATAAAACTATAAGTGATATTACCACGCAGTTTACTAATGTTTTAACACTTAATGGTCGTAGCGAAATTCTGATATATTGCTAACCGAGACCAACGAAGCTAAATGAAATAAGGGCATCGATAGATAATTAAAAAAAGAGAATAAAAAAAGAAAAAAAAAACAGGCAACCCGTATGAATGCAACAAGAGGTCGAGCGCTGACAACGATTCCAGCCGCTGCAAATGTTCTTGTGCGTGACTATCTCGCAAATGTTGAGTTATCAGATAGCTTGTGCTACTTTCATTTTTCCGCAGCCTCGGGGAGTGTACGATACAGCGTCATTAATTATCATAAAAATGCACATTTCGTGGAATTTAAAAATCAGATTCGAAATTTCGTTAATAATTTAAACAACTTTTAATACCGACTACATAAGAATTTCAATGTCTCTCTCTCTTTCTCTCTCTCTCTCTCTCTCCCCATCTTTGTCATGATTTCGAAATATCATTTCTCCCAAACCCGAGTATGAAACGACGTTTCAGTAGAAAAAAACGAATAAAAAAAATAACTATTTTCTCATTTTTGCAGCGAGCACGGGGGTAGATTGGACGAGTGCAGCTATAGCGCCGATTCCCGACAGCCTACCGACGGTATACTCCAGCGAGGACTGGCAGGCAGCGTTTGGCTTCCAAACGGAGCTTTCGCGCTCCTCGCTCCACCTGCCGTGCAAGTCAACGAGTCCCTCACCCTCGCCACGGATATCGTTCAGCAACGAGGACTTCATCGACGCTGAAGACACAACGTATCCGGGCAACAGCAACCAGTTCGATTCCGCGATAAGAGACGCCGCTGCCGTAGCAGCCGCAGCAGCGGCCGCTGCCGCCAGTGCGACGAATAGTAACAGCAGCATAGCCTCGAGTATACTTGCCAACACACCAGCCGCCTCCAAATTCATGGCAGACTTCCAACAGAACTCACTGCAGCAGAGGTTAGCCATGCAGGTGAGGCACAGATTACACGCGCGAGCATATAATGCAAGCGTATGGAGAGATAGAGAGCGCATGCATAGCAGTCCGATTATTTTCCTTTTTTGGCATGCCCGGTACGAGGATGTTCCATTTGTTTTTTATTCTTTGGAATTCCTCGATACGTCGATGGCGCGGTTTCGTCGGTTCTTGAACGGCTGGAGAAAAAAGGCTCGGTTTTTTGTTTGGACTACATAATAAAAGGGCAATTGTCTTTGTGAAAGATCACTTTTTATATTACGCGTACGTTTTTCATAACGTCACTTGGTTCACTTAATGTTATGATGTCTCATGATTGTTTTCAATTTTCATTCTTCAATTTTTTATTTGAAAATGCCCAGTTTATTATGTTCTCTTGAACTCAAAGCACTTGAAAGAATTAAGAATCGACGAAAATTCGAAATAAGAAAAAAAGAAAAAAGGAAACATGACGACGCTTTGCATTGCCAAATAGGCAGATGATTTCAATGGCTATGCCTCGAAGGCAAATCAGAATCAGGAGAACGGTGACTACATAAAGCAGAATGGACACGCGACGATGAACGAATTACAAAAACAGGAACAACAGCAGCAGGGCGGCGAAACGCTAAAGGCAGACGACGATCTCGGCTTCGACCCGTTCCACGAGACACAGAAAGCCCTAGCCGAACTTATGGAGAACGAAATACAGATCCAACAGCAGAGGCTGTTCCAAGCCCAACAGCAACAGCAACAGAGGGAAAGGGAAGAACAGACGAGGGTGCAGCATCAGCAGGGTAATGTCGGTCTCGGCCCACACCATTTCACACAGGTGCGAAATCCTTAAAACAAAAAAGAATATATCGAGCTTTCAAGTTGCAAAGCCATTACAGTATTCTAAAGATCCTGTCATTTTAATAGGTGAGTCACCTGGCGCACCTACAACAGCAGGCGCAGCACCTACAGAACCTGCAAGTCCTTCAACAGCCGCACGCGTCGTTACTCTCACGGCTACCGCAGACGCTGCTCCAGCAAAACGGTGGCACGCAGAGCCCAGTTCAAGGTTCGGTCACGGTCGCGGCTCTCGGACAACGAAGCAGACTACCGCCGCCAGGCTTCCCAAGTTCCACGCCCAACCACATGAACTCCTTCGGCCTTGGGATTCCCCGACCAGCCCCAACCAACAACACGCTTACAGGTTAGCGCGAATCGTTCAGTCATTCATACGCTTTCCGTGCTCTCGCTTTTTTTACGTGTATCAATATGGCGTATGATTCTTTAGTTTGGCGAATTTTATTTTTTATAATTATTTATTTTATTTGAAAAGCTACGATTTTTATTGATGATTTCATTCCAACAAATTTTACAAACATTATTTGCGATTTATTGATATTAACATACTTTGAACAGACTGTATAACTTAATTTTAATATTTTCAAATAGACATTTTGGAACTAATATGTTTTTCAGACAATTTGTGACTAAGACAAATAATAACACGTTTTTGTTTGACAAAGCGGCCTTAAACAGCATATTTATATGTATTGCACGCTGCAAAACCAAGGTCCTTGAGTGACCGATGCTTCCGTAAAAATCGGATAAAACGCGTCGTTACATACGGTACCGGCTCTTTTGTTACAGACTTACTTATGTCTACAGGTAGTAAAATACTGCCGTTCGTGAGTCATTCGTCCGGGGTCTTATTCACGGGAGGACAACAAACTCCGCAGACTTCGTTTCTTCAAAACCAAAACCCCCTTCTGAGTTCCCAAGGTAAGTTAGTTTCTTTTGTTTCTTTATTCATTCATGAATAACAAGTAAACAATACCTTTTTTAGCATAATACCAAATAGAATTAATTTGAATTTATAAAAAAAATGGTGTAAATCCCATTAAAAAAATTTTAAAATAAATTTATCAGTATATCTATTTTCAATTAGAACTGGCGATTTATCAACTAATTGAAAGTCGTTAATCTCTCAATGCTACCATTATCCTATTTTCATTTAAGATAAAAAAAAATCACCTCTTAAATTTATTATGCCCTTGATACAATGTTTGGGCTATAAAAGGTTAAAAATAACGCAAATATTTATTCTTATATGGAAACGAGAGTAATTGATCGTTTTTCGTAATTTACAGGAGTTGGCAAGTGCGCCAACGATGCGATTTATACTTTGAAAGATTGGTGCGAGATGAATTCCCAACAGCAACAGACGCAACAACAGCAACAGTTCCACCACCAAGCGCTGTATCAAAAGGGTGGTTGGAATAACTTCGGATCGATTTCAGATTTGAACCCAGTTGATCCAGCCATAGTGAGTTCCCGGCTACTTCCATTCCAGAGTGCTACCAGCACATGGCAATTCCCTCATGCGCACCCATCACACAATGTGTCTCACAATACCCAGCAGGTAGCGTATAGAATGTCCGTTGCATTAACAATGGGAATGAAGAACTAACGCAAAATGTCAAAGTACCGTGCTAAATTTTTAATGTGTTCAATTTAATTTCATTATAGCATAATTATAATTACGATAACCAATTGAAATTTCTAATAGTTAAAAAAATTTCTTTATATTTTTCTACTAGTAGAACCTGTGCTTTTATGGTAAATATCTAAACGTTATAAATTTTAAATCGTATTAAACTACAAATTTTTCGTTTTTCAACACTGGAAAATTTTAATATTCACACACAACATAAAATAAAATATTTCATAGATTGCTTGAACGACATTCATTAACACGCCATTAATCATAAAATTCTCACTCAGAAAATCATGCTTCAAAAACCCTGTATTAGATAAAATCGCAATGTTGCTATTGTAAATAAAAAATATATAATTCATCGTTATGCTAATTTATAAGTAGACATTAACACTTTATTAGTAAAATTACAATATCCGATGAGATAATTGAACAATTACCATAATACCCGGAAATCCTGTGGGAGGGTTAATGTAACCTACGTTTCAAGCATGATAAAATTTTCTTTTCTAGGAACAGAGCGCACCTCCAGCGCAACACTGGGCAATGCAACCACCACCCGGATTTGCAGCGCCAACACCAAGTGTTCCTCTAAACGTCCAACAGACGAGCACAGCTGTTCAAGCGCACACAAAGTTCATCTCTGCGGGATCAGAAATCGAAAGTAAGATCCAAATACCACTGAACGTGTATCAGTGACACAGAATCGCATGGTTATTAAGATAAGATAATAAAAAGCGTCAAAACCAAAAAAACTCTTTGATGTCTTTTTCATTTGGCTTACCTTTTTCAAATTAAAAAATAATTATTTTCAACCAAAATTTTGTTTATTAGAAGTATGGATAAAGTTAACTTAAGTACCTAAATTAATCATCTAATAGTTAACCATGCGCATTTGCTAATATGGAACAGATTTCCATATTTCTAATGCTAATTCTTTTATTTACAGATATATAGGTGTGTCGAATATAGATGGGAAAAAGTACTAGCACGGCGAAGAGTGCAGCTTTTTGATATAAGAAAAAATATGACGATAAAAGTCTGGAAAGCAGCAAAAAAGAAGTATAAGTCAATAGCGTATGTTTTCCCTGACTTGTGTCTACGTCTGTCCCCCCCATTCCGTACTATTTTATTCGAATTAAATGAATATTTAATATTTACTGAAAAAAGAGAATATATAAGTTAATCGATAAAATAGCTTTTTACTTTTACTCTGTTACTGTTCACATAAACGTTAATCGTAATAATCATGCATATTTTCGAATATTTTGCACAAAATTTTTAGAATGATTTTGCAAACCAAACGATTGGTATTAAATTTATTAGTCAACCTATGCATTAATATTTAAACGATGTGCTATTAGGGCTTAATTAAATTTTTAGTTTACTTCATTAATTGTGAAATTGCTCCAATCCCTTAAAAAAGTTGGTGATTAAAGGGGACCGGAATACATATATATGATTAACAAATTATACTTTGCTGCGATTTGCAATGTTGTTTAAAGAAAGCATACAGAGCCATAATTTGTGTATTTCTTTCCTCATGACTGATCGACAGATCATTGTTATAAAAGTTTAAAGGCTCTGATGAAAATACTGAGTATTGGTATTATTTTTTGTATATAAAAATTCGCAAATATCTCAAATTGTTTGTATTATTGTAATGAATAAAATAATTTACTTGCTCTATGCTATTCAACTAACTTTTTTTCTAGTTGAATGATGGCATAATTGTAAAAATTGTAAAATTTAAAAATATAACAAAAATTGGTGAGCCAATTTATGTAATAATTCGATTGTTTACAAATGACTGTGTAAAATGTTAAAGTACAGAAAATGGAATGCCAGTTTGACGCATTTGAGCCTCTAACTTATTTAACTATATAAATATATCGCATCTGATGTTATCTTTATAAAAATTTGATGCAATTGCTGAAAAAAAAAAATGAAATACTTAGCAGATTTGTCGTATATCGCCTGCTTAACTCTGGCTGGGTAATGGTTATATTTATGTATATTCAAAAACTATATAATAATCATGACACAACCTGATCACCATTAAAACGTGTGAAAAAAGAGAGATGCAAAGAGAGCACAGTTTTACACAATGAGAACAATGATCTGTAATAGCTGCTGACTTACCAGACGCTTATACCATCAAAGCTCCATTTGGGTTTTCTATGTTGTTTTACCTCGGAGAAATAACTCGGATTGTAGATTTTGCACGAAACAATTAATTAAACTGCAAAAAACTTGAGAAAACGAGGGTAGGTTCAATGTCGATCGTGAGATTTATATTTGCTATACAGAACATGGCGTTCGGCTATACAAACGACGTAAGATGTCCAGTCGGTGAGACTTTCGAATGTCTTGCGTACTACGTTTTATAAATAAATAATAATAATAATGTCAAAAAAGAACACGATGAAAAATAGACAAAAAAGATCAGCGTAAATGCTGTTGACCGTATTGTGAAAATTATGTGAACTATATAGCACTTGTTGACGCGAATAAAAGAAAAAATAATTAAGGGAAAAACTTTGGACGGCTGTCAGGGACTTAAAGGCGCTGAAATTAGCGATAACTTTATTCACAATCCCCCATGTAAAGATGTAATTTGAACGCGTTGTGTCCATGACGCGACAATTCGATGCGCTGCGACGAGGATTAAGTTGATTAATCTTGTGACGACCGGATCACTCTTGTGCATCGAGCACAAAAGTCGGCCGCCGTAAGCACGGTTAAGAAAGTATGATATACAGACGCGAAAGAGAGAGAAACCGAAAACGATTGAGGTACATAATGAACATATGATTATATTATAGATACAATTGATTTAAGGTAATCGAAAAATATATAATATGCGAAATGAAACATTAAAAAAGAGATTCTCATTTTTTTATATGCTTACCTGCTCTCTTTATTAATTTATTTTTACTAATTTAAATAAAATTTTTATTTTATTATTGTATAATACACTGATCGTAAAAAGTAAAAAGCGCTTAAAAATCTCTGGGAACCTAATGATAATAGGGTAAGTACCACGTTTGTTTGAGTCAATAAGTACTAAAACAGTATACACATTTTATTCAGTCTCTAAATTTTGTTAGTAAGTTTATACTTAACACAAATTCAACAATTAGCACTTTAATCTTTTGTATTACATAATAATTATTTGAAAACTTGACGACATTTGATTTATATAATCACCAATACCTAGACTTTTATACAATATTAAAAAATACTGCAACTACCATTTACTTTTTTTTATATCCCAAAGTACAAAATGTTTACATTTATAAACTTGAAATCTACTCTGTATATTTGGCTTTTAAAATGCAATACTACCAATATTCAGGATTTTTCTTATTGCAACAATCTACGAATATTTGTATATGTTTTCTCGTTATAAATTTTGTTATTAATTTAAATCTATTAAATTCATTATGATGGAATTATGTACTTATTTGCACGAAAAATAACCAAGCAAATCTTTTCAATAGGTTATTTTAAGTAAATGGCTTAAACTTGCTTAGATCTAGATATAATTATGTATATTAAATTTTCTATCACAAAGAAAGTTTAATATAATAGTTTTGCAATATTATAAATTTGTATAGTGTGTGTGTGTGTGTGTGTGTGTGTGTGTGTGTGGGGTGTGTGTGTGTGTGTGTGTGTGTGTGTGTGTGTGTGTGTGTGTGTGTGTGTGTGTGTGTGT
>JAYJLV010000056.1:2894905-2930495 GCA_036873485.1 Torymus texanus
GCAAAATTTCTTATAGAGTATGGTAATTTTTTGGATTTTTAGAGTCTGTGGTGTCTTTACGAGACAGTATAGTCATTTTTACAAAGCATTTAATAATGTTTACTAAAAAATTTTCTCAGTGCAGAAGTATCTACGTTACCACTGAATAAACTTTGAAAAATAACAATTTTGATTTTGCTTGCCATCGTGAACTCTAAATTAAATTTTCTCAATCTTGTATCACTTTTGTTGAACACAAACGAGGAGAGTGATTCGCATCCCTGACACCGGGTCAAATTTTATAATATTTTTTTGGATGTAGAAACATGAAAAAATCTGTATAATATTAGACGCTAACACTCCAAAAACTCAAGTTCTGGATATTTTTAGCTCTATTTTGAAATAAATCTTGGAAAAACAATTTTATTAATAAGTTTATTCCAAAGTTATGAAAGTTTAAATTTGAACATCGAAAATAAGTCAAATATGCATGAAATCGAACAGTGATTTTTAAGAAATTAACGGTGCATTTTCATTGCTTAATTTTAAAGTTTCATAACTTTAGAAGGAACCAATAATTTTTTAATCTGAAAAAAGCAAATGAAAGCTGGTATTCTCGAGTTTTATTTTCTTTTTTTGAATTGATATTTAAGAATTTCTATAAAATTAAATGGTTACCGTTTTAATAACAGGTTTTTCCAAGATTTTTTTTTCAAAATAACGATAACAATATTCAAAACTTGAGTTTTTTGGAACGTTTGGGTCTAATATTACAACGTTAAAGTATATTAGACAGATTTCTCATATATTAAATTAATGCCTTGTTCAATATATCGAATACAAGTATACACGTGCGTTATTATACCTCAACGAGCCCATAATCCGTTACACCGTCAACTGTATAAAATCCGTACTTATTCTAATAAAGCATCAATATCCTCGCCTCGATCTAACCTTTCACTTTGCACTGTCTAAGCCCGTAAATACAGCACATAGGGGCGTGCACATGTCCCACTCATGCGCATGTAGTATATATATATATATATATATATATACACTCGTGCCATCGTTCGCCAACGCGCGCGCGCGCGCGCGAGCTGCCCTCGCTTCCGGTCCTCTCCTCCGATTTTAAAGGCACCCCCTCGCTGTCGCAACGGCACCTGGACGGTAGTATATATGTATATCTATAGAGTTGCGCGCTCGTGCACATGCTTCGCGGGGATGTATATACAGGGGCTGTCTGTGTGTGTGTCCGTCCTTCCGGTACTGGCGACAGGAATACCAGCTGAGCAGAATGGGCCGACTAAAAGTCATTCGTTCAATCTCGTTGTGAATGAAAGGGTATATATATAATATGATCGACCCTGTCAGATATTATATTATAACTATATATCACTGTAAAATACATTGGCTGATAATTATAGGGCTTTTCTTTTAATGTACAAAGCTGTGCAAGTCTATATAGTGCATGCAGTTAATGCGTGGCGAGGGCCAAAATATATACCTATGTGAGAGATTCTACAGAAAATTTGGAATAACTAGGTACAAGAAATAAATACAAATTTATTGAGGCACACACCTATTAGACTAGGTTTTTCTGGTTATTCCTATAAAGAACTCTGCGAATATAAGAAAAATCGTGACTACTATTAATCTGGTTGCACGTTTTTTCTTGATAATATATCTTAATTCTTTTTAAATGTTCAGAAATTACATTCTTGAAACATAAATCATTTCGTTAGAGAGAATCTGTCATACATTCCTAACGGAGAGAAATAGAATATAAAAGTATCTATATTATACTGTGATGTTTTTTCAAATGTGTAGCTATATTTAATATATAATAGAAATAAATGATATTTACAGAAAATGATTTTTTCTAATATATAATATTCTATAAGTACAAGCCATTATGTTAGCTTTGAAAGTCCTAAGCTTAAGCTTCATTTGTAAAGTTTGACGTCTCATTTATCGAGCTTTATATTACAAAAGTTTAGCATATGATAAATATTTATAGAGACATAATTAGAAGGTTACCATAAAAGATTTCGAGCTACACATGGAACCCAAATACCGAACTTTCCTGAAATCGTCATATGATAGTATAGCTCTCATAGTACTTATATTTACTCTCTGTACTTCTCATATAGCATAAATGTACGTAAATGCATATAGCTATAAGTGGTAAGGTAGTACGCACGTAGATGAGTAGAGCGTAATTGATGTCAGCCATAAAGTGAGACAATCGATTTTAGTTGATAACTCCTGATGATGCTCTAGATCTCTGAAACGACCTGACTCTCCTCTATGTGCATGCTATTGCTATTTTCTTTTGTGATCTAAAACGATAATAGGCTCACCGTTGTGTAAACTAATTACTTTTAAAGTCTAAATTGTCGAGTTGAGTAAATGAGTTGTTAAAATTTGCACGCACGCTTTCTCTCTCTTCTTTTTCTTTCCCTCTCTCAGGAAATATCTACCGTGCTTATAACAAATACCTAATGAGGAGCTTTATAATTAAAACTATAATTATACTATTATTTATCTTTTACAATGCAGTAAATGACACAAATAAAAGTTTTATTCTAATTACCATTATAATATAGTAAATAAATATTGTAAATAGAATGATTTCATGAAATTTTAATTTTTGATAATGATAATGTTTGAAAAAACTTTAAGTATAACAAATATTTCGCTATGAATTTATTCAATATTCTTAGATTTACTGTTACCGATTAAATATACTCTAAAATATTTGATATAGTTTGTATAGTATCAAGTTGGACAATATTCAACGTACAATTACTTATCAAATACTGTTGTAAGAAATGAAAAAAAAAATTATTTTTTTCAAAAAATGAATTACGGTTAATTTAATCTTGTAAAGACTATGTTGGCCGTGCTCTTTGTATTGATAAAGTTGTTTAGATATTATGCTTTCTTTACACAAATGTTAATTTTTATCCATATTCTAAAAAGTTATAGTAAAGAAACTGTGAGATTATTGTAACACACACGCACACATATCGTAATTGCACAAGCGCACGTGAACATACATACTTGCACATATAGTAATCACACTATATAGTAGTAAAATAAACACACTAAAATTTAAGGATATTATGGCTGTATACCGTCTCTACTAAAAATCATTTTTTAACATTAGAACTGCGATAAATAATTACATGGAATAGTTAGCAATTTTTTCGTCCAGTAAACCGGTACGAAAATATAATGCAAATATTATTAATCATCAGGAATCGCAGTAAAATTGACAAAGTTTCATTATTTTATCAATATCTTTAAAATATTGTGTATTATGTTATGCTTTGATTTCTTATTTTTAAAGCTTATATCGCTAAATTATTCCGTTTTATCTTATAGAATCATTCATGGATTTTTAAATTGCAATTATTTCGAGAAAGATGACTTACTCATTGCGTTCAAATCGCAGTCTTGACGAAACTACTTCTAGCCATAATACTGGTTTCAACTCTATATTTAAGAGAATAAAAAGACAATGGAATCTGTTACCGAGAACGATGTGAGTGACCCCGCAACCACCGGGTCACTCTCTAGGAAATATTTTTAATTTTGCTAATAATACTGCTAACATTTATATACAATTATGTTCTTTTTTGTTAATATTTCTATTTTGTAACTAATGTGATTAAGGACCTTTCTATCTCTATAAATAAACAAATAAATAAATTTCATATAATTATTTATCGCAGTTTCAATGCTAAATACTAACTTTTGGTAGGGGCGATACAGCGATAACATCCTTAAATGTCTTTACAGTATTAGGAAATGTATTGACGAATTCCTTTATATAATTTTGAGTATAAAAGCATATAGGATATGAATAAATGTACGCGTTAATCCAATGCTTTCACATATATCTACTATATTCTTTTTAAATATATACTCAACAATTATCGTTCCTCTCTCCCCGCAATTCCGACTTTCTCCTGCGTCGAAGGCAAAAATAATTTCGCCAGGATTATTCGTCGTATGTCCTTTTTATATATATATCTGTGGCTTCCCAGAATAACTGAATAAGTCCACTTTTTTTTAAAAATCGAGATAACTCCGTACTTTGTATCTTTAAATATTCCTTTTTCATTTACCACTTTTAGTAGTAGCAAAAATATTGCCCGAAAGCTACAATTCATCCGAAAAGTAACCAGATAAGTCGATTTTTTAATTTTCCGCCCAGAATAACCGGATAAGTTCATCATTTTTTTCGTTTATCGTACTTATAATTTATTTTATCTATTCAAATTTAATGTGAATATAATATATATATATATATTGATCTGTTTATTTAAAAAATTCCTATACACTTTCAAATTATAAACATTTTAAAATTTTAGTACAATACAAATACAATACAAATGGTCGTAAATTTAATAGAAATGTCAGAAAAAAAGAAATTTCTTGAATAAGTTAGAAAAATTCATTGAACGATTGCTAATTATGTAATTTATTGACCTGTTTCGTAATTAAATTAAAGAACCGCATTATCAGATAAGTTCAGAGTTTCCGGAATAACCATATAAGTCCATACTTTTTTGAGTTTTTACTCGTTTTTAACACATCAACAAATGTATAGCCTGTTTTGAATGTGTCGATTGACTAGTCAAGTATTGCGACTCATCTTGTTTTTCCCGATCTTACATATAAGTTTGAACATTAAAACCTGTTTTTCTCGGAAACTCGAAAATTGAACTTA
This sequence comes from Torymus texanus, assembly GCA_036873485.1. Lineage (NCBI taxonomy): Eukaryota > Metazoa > Arthropoda > Insecta > Hymenoptera > Torymidae > Torymus > Torymus texanus. The sequence continues at coordinate 2,899,623 of JAYJLV010000056.1, forward strand.
TTGGTTGTTCCGGGAAGCCACAGATATATCTCCTCGCGAGAAAAGAAAAGGCACGCGTCCCGCACCGCACCAGTGTCGCTCGCAAACCGCAAATTAACGTCTATACTATACGTCGAAGGAGTATTAGGAAAAGGCGAAAGTTCTCCCTCCCTCCCTCTCTCTCTCTCTCTCTCTTGGTCCGTGCAGACGGTCGCGCGACATGTGTGCGTGCGAGACCACAGAGTAGAAAGAGGGCCGCTCGTGGCGCAGGCGCTTTCCCGCTCCGAAGGGGGTTCGATCTCGCCGCGGCAGAGTAACGCGTGTGTATATAGGTATAACGTATAAAGGTAGAAATTAACTTTGAAACCCTCCTTGAACTTTCTAAAGATCCTCCTGCTACGTTCGTTATTACTGACTTCTGGCTAAATTGTTATATATCTATATACTTGTCCGAAGAATAACTTCTATTGCATTGTCCCTATAAATATATATATGCATGACGTCGTAAAATTGGTGTGTGTATAACAAAGTCAGTATCTGCACGAATACGCGATATATTATACATATATATATCTTCTATATAGCGACATCGATCAATAACAATTTAACTAAAATTAAAAAGTTTAGAATTCCGTTGACACATTACCAATATATCTTATTTCGAGTTTTCATATACACCGAGACGTTTTGGCGGCGTCTCTGGCAAGAGAACCCCGACCATTAAAACAGTAGTAGTAGTAGTAGTAGTAGTAGTAGTGGGAAGAATATAGGAAGTCGAGCTCGCTCGGCCTTGTCGGAGGGTGGCGAACAGACGGCGCGTGCCGGGTGTAAGGGCCGGTCTGTATATCTATATATACCTATATATACCCTCTTATAAAAGGGAAGCAAGAGGCGAGCGCGAGCGTCTATACCGCGACTGGCGAAAATGCAAATACAGCGCTTTCCCTGTATATATAGTATAACATATATATAGTCTAACTTTTAGAGCTATACACCTCTTTTTTTTAGACTTTTATTTATATTAGATGACGCGATGAAAGTCTACTATATTTTCGTCTTGAATCAACTGCGCGAATGTGAAAAAGGACGCGATCGCGTGCGGAAAATTGCCCTGTGACAATTGCCAGCTAATTCTGAGGCTGAAAGACAATGAGAAACCTTTAATACACTTTGAGCCGATACGCAAAGTCAGATAGTAGAGTGATGAATAACGGCAAATTTCATTTCCTAATAAAACGCTGAAGCATAAGAGAAGTTTAACTTCAGGTATTATCCGATACTTTGTCATCTGTTCTTCGATTTCTATGAATAAATAAGAGCGGTTCCATATTCTCGCGACAATTATTATTTCCAAAAACCTCCAAATCATTATCTGTATATACAATATCGCCGAAAATCAGTCTGTTGGATGTAATATAGAGTATATCTATATAGTTAAAGAAAGACCTCGCGCACAAAGACGCACACCGACCAAAACCAACCCCCCCGATAGTATAATACTACTCGCGCCGAAAGCGCCGGCACGCGCACGTTATATACACATATATACATACATACACACGGTCCACCTGCGCACAACCAGCGACAGCAGCAGCAGCACCTGTCGGTTACGTTGGAACGCGGGTGCGCACGGCCGCGACGCTCGTCGTACCTTATATATACGTCAGTCGGGCCCGGAACATGCTGAGGCTCGTGTCGTTACTCTGCGCTGTACCACGCAACGCGCTGCGCGCACTAAAATATATCTTCAATTGCCTCTTCAACAAGCGGCTATCGCTCAGGCGTAATTGGCATTTTTGACGGCAGAAGATCGTCCGTCGCAAGTTTCGCAGGAGGTATATATATATATATATATACTTGTGCACTCGCGATGGCCGCGGATTTTTTGTGTCTGCGAGTGATAGTGGTGGTCGTAGTGGTATTATGAACGGCAGGGGAAACTTATGTATGTGGGTGTACGCGGTTGTGCAAGTGCGCGGTGAGATAGTTGCTGATGTACATATATATATATATATATATATACATAAAAAGGATTCTGTGTTGGATGTATCATTAGGGAATAATCTTGCGATTTTCATTCAAAGTTGTAATAGTTAAAGTTTGTTGGTTGTAAGAGGAGGAGCGAGTGTGTAAGGGGTGAATAGTCGCGTCCTTCATTATGGAGAACCTTTTTTCTACCTCGGGCGTGGGAATGTCGGATTTTTGTCGCTTCGCGCGCGTGCTACGCTTATACGAATATATATAGAGCTTAATATCTTACGAATGTTGTAACTATATATAAACATATGTTTTATAAAGGTGAAAATCATCGGGAACCGCACGTAATGCCGGCTATAGTAGCTTGGCATAAAAAATCAAAGTAAATTTTAAAGGAAAATGAGAATATAACGCAGCTCTACTCTTTCTCCTTTACAGGTAAACCAGGATAAGGAGCAGTATAAACATCGCAGCACAACGCGGCCTCGGCCGCTTGTCATGCGAGATGGTCCGAACGCGGCACGGATCAGCGCTAGCTAAAGAAGAGGAACAGCAGCAGCGGCACCATGATATTGACGATGCCGATGCCGCTCGGGCTGAGCTTGAACAATCGGAAGCGGCGGCTACGGCAGCAGCCGTTGCGGCCCTCGCAGCCGATGAAATGATGAGGTGTTCGTCGATGATGCGACCTGATGACGAGCCTGAAGACGATGTAGAGGCCGAGCTGACCAGCCTCGCCTGGCTCCAATCTCTTGATATTACCAGCGCCTCTGGTCTCCCTACGCCGCCCTGCTCACCCACGCCTCCCCACCTCCAGTCGGGGTTGCATCGGTTACTGCAGCCACCGCCACCCAGACCGCAGCCCAAGAAGATGTCGCCTCTGGTCAAGGCTCAGCTAGGTCAGCGCCCCCGACGTCGCACTGTGTTGTTAATAGACGGATCAATCGAACTTTTGCCGGGCGAATCATGCGCGTCAGAGCGGCACTGATCGCTCTATACGACAATTTCATTTGCACACCTTTTTGTTTATTTTTTTTTTACATATATAGAGGATTAGGAATTAATAAATTAGATATCAGTAGTCCGTGTTTTTGTTTATTTGGATTCTCTTGATTTTTCTTTGCAAAAATCCTCTATTTTGTGCTTTTTCGTTATAAGTGCATTTTTCGAATTTTCTTTTATAAAGTAAACGCTCGGCGTTATTGTAGTACAATTTTAACGTTAACAACGGTTTTTTTAAAAAACAAAGTTTGTTTTTCGTCTCCAACTTTCATTTTCGCAAGTTTGATGCTTACAATGTTCTGTTAATTTTCAGATATGGCGGAAAATGGGGAAAAATATTTGACAGATCCAAACAGAAAGCCACCGTTTTCATACGCAACGCTCATATGCCTGGCTATGCGCGCCAATAACAACAAAGTAACACTGTCCAACATATACGGGTGGATAAAAGAAAACTTTATGTACTACAAAACTGCAGATCCAGCTTGGCAGGTATATATTATATACTGAAAATGTCTTTTGTTAATTATTCGCATAATATTTCAATAAAACCAACATTGTCTGCAATTATTCAATTTCTTCAGCGCAGATATAAAAATAATTATCTATTAATAATTATTATCTACTGTATAAATGACACGCATACCATTATATACAAACATATAACGAATAACTTTGATTGCAGAACTCAATCCGGCACAACCTCTCGTTGAACAAATGCTTTGTAAAGCTACCACGATCGAAGGACGAGCCAGGCAAAGGTGGTTTCTGGAAGCTGGACGTTGAGCGGCTGGAGGAGGGCCGTCGCACGCGCAGGCGCAGCTCAGTCATATGCCGCTCGCGGTTTCCGCCCAAGCGCGCATCGCCCGCTACCACGACGACGATTGTGCAGCAGGTGAAGTTGATTGCCGAGGGCCCGACGCCTGCCAAGCTCATGAGAGAATCGCCACCGGACGACGACCCTGTGACGAGGGTACTGGCGACGAACGGCGTCAGTAGCAGCGGGCCCAGGTGTCTCGTGCTCTACGAAACGCCGCCGAGCAGCGTGTCGCCGCCGATACCCGACACACTGCCCGAGGTCCCCGAGTCCACGCAGGTTCGTATTATAATATGCGCTGTATTATCGATAGAGACGGATTTCTCAATATTCTCACGAAATGAAATATGTAAAGTGTTTATGAGCTGTTTTAATTTTTATTTCATGTTCTCGCTATTTCTGAATATCTGAGAGGTTTAGTCAAACGGTACTTTTAATCTAAGGTGCCATCATAATCAGATCGAACGTATATAATTCTGTCAAAATCGAAGATGCATCAAAAATACGAATCTCTGATACAATTCGTTTTTTATTCAGTTAAATTTTTCCGATTCAGTTATTAATCGAACTGAATTGATGCGTGATGATCAAAAAGTAGAAATTGAATTCGTATCATAATTCGAAACAGAAAAAAAATCATAACGCAGAACATTAGGTAATTCAAAGTAATTCGGTCACACATCTAATTTGGCCATACGCGCACACTTCTAGGTCTCCACTTTATGGGAAAGCTTGATTACATATTTTCACTTATTGACAAGAATATTAATCCGAAAAGTGGAGTTATTATTGCATAAAACTGGCCATTCTTCCTTGAAAAGAATTTTTCCTTTTTCTTCGTAGAGAATATACTATATTCTAATGTCTAATATATATTTTGGATTTATCCAGCTGCAGTCGATGTGGCCCAGAAAGTAACTTATACTTTTTTCATACTCGGTATCGAAATTTATACCCTTATTTTTGATGATGAGAAACCTCAGAACAAACCTATTTGTTAGATCTCTATGTATCACAGATACTGCAAGAAACTGCAAGTTTGCTACATACATCATTCGCCTGTTATCTGAATATGTTTGAGATATTTAAATCACATTTCGTACGCTTTTATACACAGAAAAATATTGAAGGTTGTGTGAGTCGTAAGATCCATAAAAAATGTTAGTTTTATTGTTAAAATTGTGATAAATAATTATGTAAAGTAAATTTTTAGTCCTAGCAGTTTAAATTCAAATAGAATATTTTGATTTTTTTAAATTACAAGTTAAAGTAAAAATGCACAAATTAAGACGAAATTATATAAATTTAAAAATGATATGCGAAATCTACTGATTAAAACTAACTTTTGGCAGAGACCTTACGGATCGTACAACTTTAAGCCACCTAGCCACTTTATTATAAGAACGAAATCAAAATGTTAGGGTGACTGAATTAGCTGTTTTTTTTTTATGTTATTTAACGTCGCCCTGTTTCTGCCCCCTTACGGTGCTAATCGACGACGAAGGTCTGTGGTGTGTTGGTAAACAAAGCACATGTGTGAAACGGTGGTACTTGTTATCAATCGGTGAAGATCTGGGACTCAAACCCAGCTTGAAGAGTAATTAATCCCAGTCTTTACCGATCGAACCACCGCTAGACCTCTACCTTATGAGTTGGGCCAATCTCTCGAGCTATACAGTTACCTGGTATTGTTAATGAACAAACAAGTGTAATAAGACTCTTGATCAAATCATTACAAGAAGACCCTTGGTCAAATTTTTAGTGAATTTCGTCCAGATATTTTTCACAAAAATTTTTAATATATAATTAAAAATAAATATGCCCTCTTCATTTAATTATATATCAGCAAGATTAGTTAAGATAAAAAGACAAAAACGGTCTAATTCATTTTTCGTGGCAAATAGCTAAAAATTGAGTAAACACTTTTGTGTTCTTGCTATGAAAATATCTCAAAATGTTTATAGTCCTAACGCGTACAATGCTAAAACCTAGTTCTTATTCAGTACTAGTTCACTGGGCCAAAATAGATGAATATATTATATCAGTTCAAAGCTGAATGTAAAATAGACTATTTTTGATAATACATTGAAAAATAGTAAAATCCACACTTTGTACATTTCACAGCATTTCATGTTTTTTACGCTCGCATTTAAGCTCATCTAATTTTTTAAGAAATTAACATTTTTTTGTTCATCTGGTAAAAAGCAAAAGGAAGCTTGATTTTCTGATATCACGAAATGATCTAGGATTGAAGGTCATGTTTAAACAGTTTTTAGAAATAAAGTTATTATCCGCCAAAATCTTGCCACTCAACCAATCATGTCCCCGATTTTTTGTACAATTAAAAAGGCTCAAAGAAGCAAAATATTGGCTCCGGTAGGTGTGTATCCTAACAGATTCTTTATACTCATAGTCGTTTAATGCTTCTCGTACATAGAATTTCTCATATTTATGCAACTTCCACGGTGCTTAGGTGATTTTTTTTATTCCTAATAAAGCATTCGGGAGATGATTTGACTATTTGTCAAAGCTTAAGTGTACGGAACGAAACATAAATGTATAAAACATTTTCAGTTACCGGGTTAATACTGCAGCTAACGCAGCAAAAATCTTCAGATTTAGTATATTGAAAAAAGTACGAATCGAAAGCGAGTAGGAGAAAATGTATAGATCCCTTACAAGGCCGTACGATTGGCCGGCCGAAAATTGTTTTTGGAATATTATTTACATATGTCGATCTTATTTCTTTTATTATTCATTCTAAAACGCAAAGAAAACGCATTTTAAGTTTATTTTTTGACAAAGTTTTGTATAAAATCAATTTTTATCATAGAATTTTTCATCATTTTCAAGCTAATTAGTATTTAATTGAAAAATTTTACAAAATTAATAAACATACGAAATATGATGGCACAGAAACATTTCTTTAGGATATCAATAATGTACCCCTGCATCCAATTGTAGTAAATAAAATCGTTTTAATCTTTTTAAAGGTGAACATAAGCGAAGAAGATTTCACAGATCTACTAATTGAAAGTGCGGCTTGGGACGATGGAGTCGAAAATCAACTTGCACTCTTGGATTCTGTTCTCGATATGCTTTAACTCCTTCAGTGTGTCATTTTTTACTCCATTATTTGACATGACTCGTGGTTTGTATGTACGTTTTCTGTCATGATTTTTTGTGGATGTTACAATTCAACTAAATCGAATATTTCAGGAAATGAGATTGGAGTGATTTTATAAATAATAAATGTTTGTATATAGCAATCGAGAGATTGATTCTCTTTTAAGTTAATCTTTTGGAGAGTTCTCTAGCAATAGTAGACAATGTTTTATAAAATATTAATTTTTATTTGCCCTTTTTAGTGCGCATGGAATTTCTAAAATCTTTACCCGTTTTCATTTACTGAAATATCTTAATTACATAAATAATTTCACGTGTCAAGTGAACAAGCCTTATGCGTGAATTTTAATTGATTGATAAATATATGATAGATATTGAACTTGTGAATCCGGTTATAAATTCATCAAAGAAATTGTTTTGTTGTAGACACGTACAGCCTGTTAATAAACAGGAAATATAAATAACATTCATAAATATAAATAAAAGTTTTAAGTATAAGTAATAAATAATCAATTCATTTAATTATACTTTAACGATGAAAAATCATTGAATTAGCAGTAAATTTGTTTTATTTTTCTGTATTATATTTATCATTTGATATTGTTACATAATAATCTAAGAAAATGTTTTATTGAAAGATAAAATATATCAAAGACCTTTGCTGTGCCTATTTCATATGAATAATCTTTTGTTCTGTTAATTTTTTAAAAGATTTAATATTATTTTTTTAATAATAGGCATGTATAACTTATTTTAATGTAAAATATTTGTATTTGTTTTGGTCATTGATATGATTTTTCATTTTCATTTTCTAGTATAAATTAATAAAAGCATTCATTATTATTGCAGTATAAAACGTAGGATAAAAATAAATTGTTGATTGCGTGGCGTATTTAACTGATTATTGTATAAACAATATTTATGCGTAGACCTATGAATCGTATAAAAATCGATCAAAAATTGTTTACTTGAAATCAACAGATTTGCAGTAAACACAACTGTAATTGGATTTTTCAAATATTGATAGCTAACATGTAACGTAAATCACGTATAATTACGTAGCTACAATATATATCCAATTACAATTTCCGTAAAAGTATTGGGTTTCATGTAATATAAATTATTTCGACCAGGAGGAATACACACACTATACACACACCACACCACACACACACACACACACACACACACACACACACAAACACACAGATGACTTGCATGTAAAGTATTTGTAAGAATTAACGGGAAAGGAATTTTCGTGACTGACCGATTTCCTTTGACAAGTAGATTTATTAATCAGCTACTAATATTATATATATATATAATCTTGTAAATATAGCGAAAGTAATGAATTCGATAATGCCTACCTATACTTGTAAAATATACATTTTAAGAATATAATATATGTAATGTACTTATATAAGAATAGCATAATAATAACAGCAGAAGAGTCAAAGAGCATCGGCAACTCATTTGAGTAATTGTATGCAAAGTCATTTCGCGCTGAAAAGACTTACTACAATGCCTTACAACAATCCGTCCAAAGATTAGATTTAGTATATACGATGCCTGTTTGATGAATTCGCTTTTGGGATTTACGGGCATTAGTATATGATAATTATGCGTACATGCGTGTGTGTGATGTATGTGTGTATGTGAGAGAAAATAAAATCATATGTATAGTACTTAGAAATTTATATTACACACCTTCATTATTTTCCACCAACATATGTGTAAATGATGCATGCGAAAATTTGTAATTCTTATTATTAAGATGTTTGATATTACTCTGTGCAAAAACAATCATGGTCTTATTGTTATTATTAAGATTATTGATACTTTCTCTTTGACCTACTACTACAAGTTTATTGAATTTCGGTACTCTAACTTCATTCATGATTCCTGATGATTTTTTGACATATATATACAGTGATATATATACGAAAATTAATTAATATTATATCGATAATTTAATTTAAAATCTGTAAATATTTTCTGATAATTTTGCTAATGTCCCTGCATCATTTTTTATTCTTCTTTACGATAGAGAATTTTTAATAAGTTATAAAACTTACAATAAATTATCCACAAAATATTTAATAGACTAGATATACTTTTTCTTATGGAATTGTTAGTTAAATAATACGCAGAATTCACGTTGAGTTGATTTGAAAAAATTAATTATCGTAACTTCAATTATTAAGAATTAATTGTTTTATACACAGTTACTTATTCATACACAATACTATTTTACTTCCAACGCTTCATAATAATAATAATAATAATAATAAATAATAGTTTGTGGAAGTGAAAATATAATAAAGCATATAATTTCCTTTAATTTCTAGATTCTAATAATTGAATTCAAATTCTATACGAAATCATATTTACATCAAAATTTTTCATAATATTAACTTTAGAAAATTAAATGGTCATATGGCGTAGCAAAGTCTTGGATAATTTTAGCAAAATTACGAAATAGAATAAGTGACGATATTGCGTAGAGATGATCAGCAAGCAAAAAAACTAAGTGAAAATTGTCGGCTGGACGACATCTACCGCAATAATAAGTGTGTATTAGATTAACTATATGATTGGCTGATGCTTTCATAAAAAAATATTAAATTATGTGCCTTATGTGAATGAATTAATACAAAACCATTTTTGGCCTGTTTCGCATTTTAATCAAAATGCTGTGTGGCTGCAATATTTTTCCGATGTGGAGGAATTATAAAGATAACGCTCAGTTAAATGTGTGTTACTTATTTATTAGTCATTTGTATTGATAGTTCGAGGTGTATGGAACCATGTAATATGAATAATAAATATATTATACTAAGAAACTTAAATGGATTTTCAATTTTAAACAAGTAAACTCAACAAGTTTTCATTTCTATATATTATTTATAATGAATTTTTTATACATAAACGGTAAGTGAATTAATCGAAAAAAAATACTGTTTTTCCATTTAACATGTATAACTTTATTTCCAACAGACGACAACATATTCAAACAGATATAATATGCAGTAACAGTGAAACATAATCCGCACTAAATGTCAAACAAATAAAAATAACGGTCTTAAATAAATTTAATGCAAAAACATTTTTGTGCATAATTCGTTAGAAGCTATGAATTATCAATATTTTGTTGGTTCTTGCAATTCATTTTTACATATTTTTTCTATTACAGTTTTAAAAATAAAATTTTAATCTCACTAACAGAGATAACCATTTCTTTTATACAATATTTGTATAATTTTTTTATAATCCTACCTTGGACTCCGTTTGAAAATATATTTATATATTGGTTATGTAAGACAAAATATAAATCTTGTATCAAACAATTTTACAGTATAATTATCTCTGAGACTAAAAGCATTTGTGAATTAAAAGTTACATTATTATACAATGTTGTACAATAATTGTTTTGTACGTAGAGGGTTTTTTCATATCTTAAAAAACAACTAGAAAAATATATGTTTTAGCGTACGTAGCAAACATATATGATGGAATGTATTAATGGCTATAATATGACGGAAAATTTGCAGATGTCACTTAATTAAAACAAAGAACTTAAAATGGCATTTGTACATCTGTAGTTAACTTTGTATGGAGAATGTATAAATAGCATATACATAAACAGCGTCGCGTCAAGTATATTTTCTGCTGACGACATTCAAAGCAAAGTCAGTCGTAGGGCGATGATTTTCCCATCACCATTTAACTATAGGAGTTTGAGCGAAGTCTTTGTGCTATATGTAGAAGCTCAAATTTCATTTATAAAAAATAATTATTTATGACGATATCTTCGGCGGCGGATAGAATCCATAATTCAATCGTAAATTCTCAAGAAATAGGAACGTCAATATTGTTTGAGGAGCAAGTCGAATAAACGCTGGAACATATCCCTAAAAAATAAAGTAAAACGTTTAATAACCATAATATAAATGTTTTAATATAAATTTATTAACTATTTATTTTACAAAATCAACGAACGTCCAAAAATAGAGTGACCTAGTTACATTTTTAAATACTAAAAATAGATAACTCAAAATACCTCTTCAATGCAAGAAAAAATAATTCTACTGATATAACTCAAAAAATAAATAATTTTCTATTTTCTAATATTTTCTAAATTAATTGATTTTTTTATTGAAGTAAAGTTGAAATATTAATATAATATGAACGATTGTCGCTTAATTCTATCTAATCAATTTCATGATTCTATTTTCATATTAATATTATAGCTGTATACATTTCTGATATGCAAGATATTAATATAATTACCTTAAAAAATCCTAAAGGTCCCATTTTTGCTGTGTATAATATAAGTTGCATCATACTCTGCAACAATAGTAATCATACGTTATTTACTTGAAAAAATTCATTTGTAGCATTTTAAATTAAGTATAATTTTACCTTGTATTCTCCAGGCTTAGCATTCATGGCACGGGTTTTCAATACATCTAATGGCTGAGTCATAGTTGTGGCAACAGCGCCCTGAAATAAACAACAAAGTATTTTGATAACCATAATTTCTTATAATTATACTTAGCTGATTATATCTTTTAATTATTGCATACCGCTAATAAACTGGACAAGAAATGTGTCGTTGTATTATCATCGAAGTACTCAGTTTGCAGGAGTGATAATTTTATTTGGTCATAGAAACTCAACTGACCCATGGTCATAAGAACTGCTCGAGCAGTTGCTGTAGAACAGCCATTAAAAAGTGTTCTGAAGCCATCTTCTTTATAAACACGTAACAGACCATTTCCAGCCCAAGTATAGCTATTTTACAAGAGTATGATTAATTTGTATATCAAGATTTCCTTTTCTATAAATAGAATTGTAAGATGTTTTGATTTAAAATGTAAACCTTCAGATTCCAAAAATAACTCTGCATTTTACATCTTTGAATAAAACTATCTATTTTTAAGTATAACATTAAAGTATATACATTTTATTTTGTATTACTCTATAAAATATTAATAAATGACTTAAATGTGTTTAACTTTTTTATTATAGTTTTCAAAAATTTGAGAAATGAGGTAATGTTACTGTACGTTTTATTTTTTTATTTATAAACTGTAGATTCTCATCTTTAATCTCTTAATTTATAAATTATTAACCCTTTCACACCAATACAGTATGTATAATGATGAGTCATCAATTTTTACAACATCATAGATACTTCTCTAGAATGAAAAAATTTTATAATTTTATCAAAAAATATGAATTTTTTGTTTTAAATTGATTTTTATTTTCTTCATACTAAAAAAAAAGTATTCAGATTTAATTGTTTTTTTAATTAGCCTTCAAAATATTTTAGAAACTCAATTTCTTCAGTTTTACATGACTGGTGTAAAAGAATTAATTAAATCCTAGAGAAATGTAAAAAAAAAATATTTTTTACATTAAACAACTAATTTACTTACTTTCTTCTTTTCTCTAATGGCAACTTAATATCATTTTGCATTCTAACATTAATTAAATCTCCTGGAGTTCCCACTATGCCACCAGCAGCACCTGAAATTCCAGCTAACAGGAATTTTTGATAAAAAGGAGCAGGATTGCCTGGCGATTCAATTGTTTGTTTTCCAATCTAAAAATTATTATAGGTTTGTTAGAAGTAAAGTAAATAATGGGCTTATGCAAAATTTAGATTAGAAACTTGCTTCGTAAACACCAAATCTAACTGTAGAGTAAGTGAGTTGTCGCAGTAAAGAAGCTGAAAGTCCATTGTATAATGCTGTGACACCTTGCTTTTTTACTATGTTTAGTGTAAGTTTAACAATTGATGATTTTCCCTCTTGTTGAGTTTGTAAATGCACCTAAAACATAAATAAATATATTAAATCATTTGAGATTATTTACAATCTATTATTTAATGGTGATTATTCTGTAGTAATACTGAAAATATTATATAATAAGAGGAAGAATATTGCAAAGTAAATATTAGAATATCCTAGTTAGCTAGCCATTCTAGGCATGCAAAATAAAAGTTGGTTGTCTAGACAACACCAGTCATATCATAATGAGAATGTGATTATGATTTTGAATTAGTAGTATTTTTAAATAAAGTGTCATATCTTAAAGTGATAAAACAATATTAATATTAAATTTTTTAAATAAATAATTTACTACTTACACTAATTTCTTTAATTCTTATGTATAATTCAAAATAGATTAAATTTTTAGAGAATCATATAAAATGCATTCAGAACAATAAGTATAAAATTGAAGTATAAGTAAATAATTTTGAATTAAAGTTGTATTGTACCATACATGATCCATCAGGTGTCAATTAGATTAGATGATAGAAAAGATAAATTAATTTTTAATTATAATAATTATTAATTTAGATGTGTAATAATGTATAATAATTTTTATCATACCTTCAAAAGGTCCAAAGGATGAGTTACACAGGCTGCACCAGCAGATGCCAATCCTCCAAAATACCATTTTGATAGTTTCTTTCTTTTATCCTCCTGTTCAGTCATTTTTGAATAATTTTATCAATTAATGGACCTATAATAAGTAGACGAATAGCATGAATTCTTTTTCTAAAAAAAAAAAAAAAACAAAATAATATGGCATGTAATGTACATACTTTTTCCTTTACCAACACTCACACCTCACACAATGAGAACTGTTGAGTCAGCATGTTTGGCTAGCTGAAGGCACCTTTGGTGGTGTTGAAGGTCTCTGAAAGAAAAAAAATGATGAGGCTTTGAATAAACATTCTACATAACATTAACTCGAGTCTCTAAACACATAAAAATAATCCTGCAAAGCACAAATTCAACATTCAGCCAAATCCCTCACACTATTAAGACAATAACTTTTTATTTCATCATTAATAAAATGAAAAATTCGCACGACAGCACGCGACTCCCTCTATAAAAAACTTTCCCACATGATGAAACAGTCGTCTCGTTCTTATCACACGTTTCACGTGCTCAAGCTAAACCCTCCAATCTGTAAATCTCGTATTCATTTGCTTCAGGAACTTTTCACTTTATCGCTCATTTTGTGCTTTGCAGGAATGTTGGCGAGTTAAAAATCTTACAAGTGTAGGCAGTGCCCTGAAAAACTTACGACTTTTTTTATAGCGCAGTGTGGCGCGATGTGAAAGCGCCGCCGGGGCCACACACCGCCACTCACGCAACCTTCACGGTGAACGCCTAGCCTCTGACTGATAATATCGGCCCGTCGTTGACTAAATTTCTTCTCTCCCTCTCTCACGCGCAGTCTCCACTCTCTTCCACACGCAGCCCCGCTCGGTGGCTCGGCTCAACCGTTCGCTCGTTTTGTATTGGTGTGTCCGTCCGTCCCTCCTTGCGAGTACGCGCACACTCGCTGTAAATATATGTGGCTCAACGAGGTCTGGTCGGTGGACTGATGCTGGGCAAATATTGGAAAATTTACGAGAGAGAAGTCGAACGAGGACGAGAAATTACAGAAAGATCCTTACTTCTTTTATAACAAGTTGATAATTTTAGGATAAACGGCGGATTCGTTTGTTTATGCGATGAATGTGGGCAATATGAGCGAAGCTATTTCCGACGCTAAGTATAACAGGTTCCGATATATTGACGTCACACTATGCTATGTGCACATTGTTAAAGAAACCCGACGTCAATATATATTGGAAGAAGAAAACCAGAGATATTATCAGCTTCGCCGACAGCCATTACTGCGATAGCAACACATTTTACCGTGACTTCGAAGAGTCCAATAATTATTTAAATTTCATTCTTTTAAAAAATATAGATATTTAAACGCAAATATGAAAATACTAAAAACAGACTACGAACTTTTCTACTAAACCATTATATTTATATTTACGCGCAAATAAATTTAGCTCCGACGCAACTCGTTAAAATGCTTTAACTGGAGAGCTCGCATTTTATTATAGCTCCGCGAAGTTCTCGAGCCGACAATGGCCTCGCTCATTATTTGCCTTAATCAAGTTTATTTTAACAGATAAACGAGCGACGTACACAAACAAAAAAAAAATAACATCCGTCGGCTGGCGCTCTTATCTAGCAGACAGCTATACTTATACGAACGCATGCATACATCAGCTGAGAGCTGAGGCTGAGAGTTACTCGCATCCACGTGCGTTGCAAGTTAAAGTATGACGCGTTCCAGCTGTCGTCAGCGGCGCGTGCCCCGAATCGTCAACGAGTGTAATATATATGTGCGTAGGTATGGCATGCGAATTCTTGACTCGCGTCCAAAGGGGCACAGTTTTTGTATATAAGAGTCAAGTTCAGCGACAACACATGTGTGCGGGTGACGCAAAGTTCAAGGCTTCGGCTGTCTCATTTTAGTGATTAAACTTTTCTCGTCGGAATCTTTTTTCTTGGGAGGCATTGATTGCGAGCGTAATTAATTCTGACGCTGGCGTGAATATGCGCTAAAAGTTATGTAAAGAATAATGAGATTGTTGTTGAAGCGGATGTATGGCATTTTAATGTTTCGAAGATTATCGTGGATACGGATAGCAGAGTAGAATGCCAATCGTAAATCAATAGATTAGAGGATTGCAGTACTTAATACTGTTACTTGAAGAGAAACTTTTACAAAATGTACATCAAGATTTCATAGATTCAATATTTTGCAATTCATTACATGATCTGCAAATAAAACTATTATCTTAAAAATATAATAATAATTCCGTTTTCGAATCTTAATTATTCGTTTTATATTAGATTAAATAATTTCAAATTACATATTAAATTAAATAAGCATTTTTTACTGGAATTATTTTACATTTTTTAAATATTTTTAAATTTATGTATATGATCTGTGGTTTTTCAATAAAGTTTTAGTACTTTTTTCACGCATACTCTTTGCATGTAAAACGAACATTATTTTGAATGAGTTTTTTATTTCTTGTAGCTAACGTAAATTAATTTTAAATAAAAAATTATATTTTAAATAAATAATATTAATAAATTTTAGAATACAATAATTGTCTGGAATTATAAATATTTATTAGTATACCATTTAACATACTATTCTTCTGTATATTTTTATGCAACTAAAGTGTGTACAAAAAAGGAATTATATATCTCTTTGGAAAGAATGTTCTGTGAAACATTTTTTAATCGTGTTTAACGTTTTATTTTTATAATAAATAAACGTGATAGTTTAATCATCTTTTACATTCATTATACAGATTTAAATACATATTTAATAAGTATGTATAGGCAACAACTTTTTCGTAGAGTTTTTAGCTCTATATCACGGTAAAAAAATAATTTATCTAATGGAATTTTAATAATAATGTAATTATATAATTTACATAATAAATCATTTGACAAAACTATTAAATTTCTGAGTCTATTAAAAAGTCGTATTTAAAAAAAAAAATTTCTTTTTAAATGGGGGATAAATGTATTTAATTAAAGATATAATAGCTGTATATTCAACAACATTCCACTTTATTATGTAAAAAGTTCAACAGCATATTTTTTTAATAAACACCGAATTCCTCAGCAATGCATGAAAGAATGGTGAACTACGCGCAAAAGAATCTTCATTGTTTTTTTCTGCATTTAAGTATACTTTGACATAGCGTAGATGACAAAATCTCATTATGAAGATACAATATTATTAATAGCTGCAGTGATTAATTATACAAATTTGTAGAAAAAGATACAAAGATATTATGAAATATTCTGTTCTTTCATAGGTCTGCGAAGAAACAGCAGCACCGATCCTATTACCAATGCTACCATACATGAAATATTACTTCCCATGAAAAATGAAAAGTGCATTTGAAGATATTTGTTTAAGTAATCACATTTACAAAATTGGTACCCCATTTTATTAAGTCACAATTGAGATTGCAAATGTACGCAAATTTTCCATTACTTAAAAAATTCATTTTTTTTATGTCAATTTTAATTTTTACTTATATAATAATTTGTGACATAAATCGTGTGCAGGAAAAATTTTGAATTTTGTAACAAAAATATCTATTACTAAAGTGAAAATAATCTTAAAATAAGTTTATAATTTTATAATTGGGACATCGAAAGTAGAATTAAACTGTGTTATGTGAATTTTGTTCATTAAAGCTTTTTGTTTACAAGCAAAATTGACTACTTTGAAATATTTGTACCAATTAAATACAATAAAATACTAGCAAATAACAAAGAGTACTAAGTAAAAATTAAGTGGTGTCAGCAAGTCAACAAAAAGTTAACAAATAAGCGTAGACCTCTACTAGCCCACAATGATAGAATATACAATTCAATAAAAAATTTAAGCTCAAATTTGCTAAAGTTAGAATAAATTATTCAAATGAAAATTTTGAAATTTTTTAGCTTGAACCCCTCGATTATAATAACGCTTTTTATATAATTTTTTTTAGCATCTTAAGTTAAGATGATTCTTGTGAAAAACATTTGATCAATACTTGAAAGAGTTTTTAAATGTTGCATGATTGTGATGAATTTCCTGATCTTAATATTGTAATAAATAACAATTTTTTGATACTATTTCTAATGTTTGCAATATATTTAAAACAAAACATTTAAAATAGCAGTTTAAAATATTATACCTGAATACAATAAATATTAAGATAAATGTTTTTCATAAAAACCATTTTTAACTGCGATGTTACTCTTAATTTTCATCATAAAAAATAAGAACATTAAATGCCTTTTTAAGACAATTAATTTATATATGTGTGTAATAAATTTGTTTTAAAATTAAACTATTTCTCAAAAAGCCATCATTTGTGATGGAACTGCACAATCACCAACACTCATTCTATGCATTGCCATTTCTGTTATTCCATGGTAATGTACAAAGGCTGCTGCGATAACCAATACATGGAAGATTTGATGACTTTGGAACTAAAATTAATAACAAAGGTTTATTAATTTAATACAATACTTTTTCAAGTAATTGGTTTTGATAGTCCTAACGTCATTTAATTAATGTTACTGTAATTACTATTATTAAAATAAACGAGAAATTGTCTAAGTGATATTCTTTTAAAAGAAAAATAGAATGGTATATATGGAACAGAAAAAAGTGACAGTTTTATAATAAATTTAATGTAACACTATTTAATATTTCTTATAATTATACGAAATTTGTAATAATATAAATATTCTAATAATTTATTAATAAGTCAAGCTACACAAGCTTGACTTGATATGCCTGATAAATATCATTAAAAAAATATGTAATAGGAGATAATTTGTTTTAGCTAAAGATTTTGCTTAATTGATAATGTAATAAAAAAGGCTACTAAAATAAAAATAAAAAATTAAGCATTTTAAATACAGCATTAAAGAGGTATGTGATAATTTTATACTTTTATTTATACCATTTTTTTACTCTCATAAACTATCTAAAGAAATTTAGTCCATAAAGTATAGACATTTTTATTTTATATAAATTTTTGTTAGGACTAATTACAACTGTATTTTAGAAAAAAGAAAAAAAAAACAAAATTTTTAACTTACCCAAATGTCGAATTTTCCAGGGAAAAATCTTTCAGGAACACGTAAAGCATAGAAAACTGCACCCAATATATATAAACATCCCATCAATATCAGCCACCCAAGGGATGCTTGACTTATAGCTTTGAACCAACCTTCTGCAATTGCATAGTGTACAGCTGGTATTACCTGTAAATATTGTAAAGTTAGATTACACTTTGATTAAGAATTATATTAATATAATAATTTGGATCATTTTTTTTTACACTAACTCACCCCACTAAGTCCAAAGCCCATAAATACACCAGCTCTGAGAGGTCTGTATTTTGGTTCACCAAACCTCTCCCATAAAGAGACTACAATACTAGTTATTCCAAGTACCACAACAACTGATAGGTATATTAATTTTGGTTGATAATCACAGTAAAATCCGTAATAGAGCCACGGCACAAAACTTCCCATTATAAGCATAGCTATTCCACAATAGTCTAACTTTGAAAATAATTTCCCCACACATTCACTATGACAGTGAAGAGTATGGAATGCAAAAGACATGCCTAAACATATAATAGCTCCAGCAAAGAAAGTTCCAATAACTAATTTTTCCTCCCATCTTATATCCATTGGTGATTGTGTGAGGAAATAAACTGCAATACCAATGAATGCCACACATCCTGCGAATCAATTACTAGTATTAATAATATATACTTAATTTGCAAATATAAATAATGCAAAAAATTTAATAATTCAATGTTCTAATCATATGAAAGTAGATTAAATTAATTTATTTAAAAGAAACGCTAATGTTAAGAAATTAAGAGAAAATAATGGATTTATTTAAAAATATTACCTAGCAAATGTGTCCAAATATTCCCAGTTTCAGTATGAATTCGGAAAATACTTTTGAAACAAGCATAAAAAGATGGCAAAGGTGGTCGATGACCAGCATGTAGAAAATCATTGTCTTGTAACCATTTAGGTAGATTTCTGAAATGGCATTGTTTCCAAGATGCTTCCCAAACCTTTAAATAAAAGTATTTCTAATTTAATGCAATATTAATATGGTTCAATTCAGGGTAACATTATAAATTACTATTTAACTAAATGATTAAAATATTAATTTAATTTGGATATTATATACCTTACGAACAAATTCTTCTGCTTGTTCAGCAGCATTATGTGCTAATGCACCAAGATCTATTTCATCACTTAATACTCCAGCTTTTAATACTTCTGTCATCTGAAATATAAGAAAGAATGATAAATCTACATTTTTTGGTGATTGATATAATGTATATATAAAATTTCAATTACCTCACAATCCAATAGACGATCATCCTCTGGAGTTGATGGCAGTGGGCAGCCAACTCCATCTTCTTCTTCAGCCAAACAACTTGTGTCATCATCTTCTAACAATTCCTTTACTTCATTTAAACCTGGAATGTCACTATTTAGTGACACTCTATCACTCCATGGTATACGATGGCGAAGATTGCAATCCTCGGCATAGTTAATTTCATAGTGTTTTTCCTCAACAATAATTTCATTTATATTTTCGTGCTCCATTTTGTAGTTTGAGATTGCTTTTTCAGATGTCATCAATATCTAAATTTACAAAAAATACAAAAGAATTCCTGTGAATGATGAACAAAGGTACATTATAAATATATTAAATATATTAAAATCAAAATCATTAAAGAATTCATAAAAACAAAATAACAATTGTGAGATATTATTATCAGGTTTTATGTATTCTCACATATAGCTATTTTTATAATTAAAATTTAAAACTGAATTGAATTTTAAAAAAATATACAAGGAAAGATTTTCAATTTTACTTAACCGATAAAACATGATTAGTCAACAAGTAAAAATATTAATAATTTTTTTGTCAAGATTTAGAGCTTGTGCATGTATTGTTATTTGATAATTCATTTTTTAATGACTACATCAATTAACATCTTAATGAATGTGCTTTACATTCTCTTTTTATACCACTTGGTAACAGTTGAGAATAAGTCAAGAAATCTTTTTCATTATTCAATAATAATACCCAATATGCAACAATTTACATTTGATACAGAACAACTAGATTTGTCATGTAATTACTTTTTGTAAAATGACTTTGCGAAGTATAAAGACACTGGTATATCAATACTATACACAATAATAACTAATAGCCAGACATTGCAAGAAATCTTGTATGTTGAGCGCTCAGCAAATGTGCAGAAGAAAACTGCTGGAACTGATGGTACCTATCCCACAGCACCAGCATAAAAGCTGTTATCTGACAAATTGAGTAACACAAGGTTATCACGGAGTAGTCATTGGACCGCAAAGTACGAGTTTTAAACAAATTATCAGCGTCGGGGCACGCTAGCCAATGTTATCTGAATGACGATGATTTCTCCGACATTATAATCGCAAGTACATTGCATTTGCTGTGCACACGGCATCGTACAAAGTACACGTATATATAACATATCGTGCCCGACAATCGCGGACGGAGGGGGGTCTTACACATTGACGCAAGTCCGATTTAACGAATTAACGGATCAAGTGCGTCGCAAGTAGCTACCTCTTGCTCTGGCAATGCGCTCGCCCTCACAAGTACATAGCCATAATTGAATTTTTTACTCGCTAATTGCACGGGCGACTTACCTGAACAGATGCAGCGATCTATAACTCCGATCGCTCATTTGATCAGCCACACTGCTGCGTACTTATACATATCACAGAAAGCGATGCGTACACTACCTAAATACGTGGTCTATACCACTCGTCACTGCTCGAACTGTCGTGATCAACTGGCTGACGTTTCCTTTCTTCACCGCGACCGTGCGCGTTCGTTTTCTCCCTCTCGCAATTGCGCTATATATATATACGTATAATACCACTCGCTTCACCGACTTTGCGACCGAGACGAACACGAAGGAGAAGCATATACATGCGCGCGCAAGAGAGACAGCTGGTATACGCGGAAAACCCACGCGCAAACGAAGAGTGCGCACGGATGCGTATCCGTGTGGATATACACTGTGCTGATACCTCCAGGATTAAGATATAGAAAAAAAATGGTAGATTATACTTTAGTCAGAGGGGTACCACTATATATGGATGGTATCAGCAGCACCTAGTATTGTATGGACAGCCCGAGTGCATGTGCACTAAATATGTACGGGGCACGACAGTACAGTAGTATACATGTATATGTATAGCGAGGACCCTGGATAACGGGAATGCTAAGTTGATCGGATTCTACGTGGCAGCCATATTATTTTGTAAAATCCTTGACTATATCATCCACGTAACTAATGGTCTTGTCGCTATATATCTATATGTGCGAGGCAGAATGAGTCCTCAAATTACTGACATGTTCTCATATATACGTGCGCGGCAATTTATTTTGACTGATTCCTGGAATTTTTCACTGTCGTCGCGAACGACTATATAACTTACGTAAAATTTTGCACGTTCGTGTATAGTATAGATAGCCGTTTGCGTTACGAAAGTTTCTTGACTTTGTTTTTTTAATGAAGGACTAAGATAATACAGGAAGTTTATTAATCGAATTTTCGTTTTCTATAGAACGAATTAGCAAAAGATCTATAATTACCATGTGTTATTCCTCTTTTTTATATTTCTGTAGCGCCACCTCGCGGCGATATGTTGATTTTGAATAGGGTCATATGGGAAGAATGTAAACATTTTGGCATTCCAGACACGTTTTTATTTTCTATATACTTAGTGAATATTAGTGAAGAAAGCAGTAAGAATGCAACAGTCCTGCTACTTAATCGTTTAGTTTAAATGCAAGTGAAAATTAAGTTTTGTGGTCACCATGAACTACGTTCGACGTTAGTAATCGATAAATCAAACTTTTCTCTTCAATGAATTTTTATTAAAAAAATTTTCTTAAATGTTACTAAAATCACATTAAGATGGTCTTATGAAACTAAATAAATATTTCTTCAAATAAATTATTGTTCAATAACAAAATTGTGTAAAACTTACAGAAACACCTACAGAAGAATGTCCACTGACAAAAGAGAGAAAAAATTGTTCTACAAGTGATTGCTGTGGTTTTCGATCAATAATATGTTCATTTGTTGTCCTTACAGCTGTTATTACAGCTGCTCTGATTCTTCAGTTAGTTTATGATGATAATGCATTTCAGGTACTCATAAATAACATAAAAGATATTATATAATAACTGCAAGTATTAATTTAAATGTAATATGTTCTTTTTACAGGGAAGATTAAATATCCATGGAGCTGTAGCAACTGATTATACAAACTGTTCTCTAATAGGAACAAAAATACTTAGAAAAGGTGGGAACGCTATTGATGCAGCTATAGCAGCTACTCTTTGTATGGCTGTTGTTGCTCCACATAAAACGGGTCTTGGAAGGTTAATATTATATACTTTAAAAATTTGAATTAATGAAAATTTATGTTACAAGATTTTATTATGTATTGGTACAAGCATAAAATTATAAAATAAATTATTTACAGTGGAGGCTACATTATGATTTACAGTCATAAGGATCAAGAACAACCAAAAATAATTGATTTTTTAAATAATACAATATCAGGTTTGTTGATGAAAGCATAGAATATCTTGAAATATGTAATTTATAAAATTATAATGAATAATATTTTAGAGAAGTCTGCAAATGTTGAAGTAAGAATACCAGCTATGCTCCGAGGTTTAGAATATGCTCACACCTTATATGGAAAATTACCTTGGCATGATGTGGTTGAACCATCAGCAATATTAGCTCGTAAAGGTTTTGAAATCTCTAGGGATTTAGCTAACGAAGCTACAAAAAATCCCAATTTAGGAATTTTGGCACATATTAATCCCAGACAAATTTTAATGTTGCCAAAGCTTGCAAGTACTTTAGAGGCAGTCTCTAAATTTGGTACTAATGGTATGAAATAAATTGATAATTTATTTAGAAAATTATTGATTTTGGTGATTAAAAAATAATATATTTTAGTTTTTTATAATGGATCGATAACCAGCAAAATAACTTTAAACCAAACAATAAACAAACAGCTTTTACATGAAATATCAAGTTATGAACCAAAAGTAATCATGGTGGAAAAATCTAAACTTGGTCAATACACCATCTTTTATCCTGCAAGTTTGAATTATGTACAGTCTGTTATTGAAAAATTAAATAAGTTAAATATATCTAAAGAAAATGCATCTTCTATAGAATTAGAAATTGCAGTTGCTGAAGCTTTAATTAAACTTGCACACCAACTTAAAAACCCTTACATCAATTATAGTAAGCAATATTTAATTAAGCACTTCGTTTCTAATCCTATGACAATTAATTATGATTAATGATTAGAATTGTGTTTTTATTTACAGCTGAAACTCGAATGTATACAGGTGTATCATCAGTAGATTGGCAAGATACTTATGTTTCTGTTATAACGTTAGTCTTAATAGTAAATGCTTTTTAAATTGTATTTAAATTCTATTTTAATTATATTCTTTTATCTATTGTAGAGGACTGAGTGCACCATTAGATATGTCATATGAAACCGAAGCTGGTTTTGTTTTTGACAAAACTGATAATGGAATTTCTTTATCATCTTTGGTGCCAATTATATTTCATGATGAAACTGCTATATGTGGATTACGAGGAGTTTTCAGTACAGATGATTCAATTATTGTTGGACAAATATTATATAATATACTATTACGTTCTTTGAATATTTCTGTAGCAGTCGAATATCCAAGGTATAATTTAAATATTACTATATTTTGAATGTTATACAAATTTTAAAATTTAATACTTTATAGAAAATTATACTAATACTATTATCTATTTGTATTGTTAAAGATATTATGTACTTCCTGATGGAATTGCTATAGAAAGTGATGAAAGATATTCAGGGAATTCACTTTTACGAGATAGTTTGAAAGCTATTGATTCACCATCGAAAACAAATGCTAATATGATAATGAAAAGTGTTAATGTTATAATTAAGCGAAAGAACTTAATTAGTGGTCATTCCGATAGTAGAGGAGATGGTTTAGCATCTAGATTTTAAAACCTATTGATAAAATACAAAATTAACACAAAATAGCAATATCATGATTGATATTATACTCAATGTGCTGTTTGAAATTGCATTTGATACATACTTGGTGTCCAAAATCACCCATCCACCTCTTCCCAAAGGTGAAAAAGTTTTCACGGGAATCGGCACAAAGTTAAACAACAACAAAATTCAACCGAAAGGTTCACATTTTTCGGAAGAATCGAAATCCGCAATAAATAATATACTATTTTATTTGAAAAAAACTGACTTCTAGTCCGCTTCAGCTACTTCCGGTCGGAACCGGAAATTGAAAATGTTTCCAATCGATCTGGCAAAATCTATTTAGTTCTCTAATAAGAGAACTTTAGATTTTGCATTTTCCTTAATATTCTAGATTTTAGGAGTAGACAGGTGGTTTTGGACACCTGGTTTATTATTATATATTTATTAAAGAAAAATTTATATTTATACAATGTACAATAGTATTTTTTATAATCTATTTATTTTTATAAAATAACAATTTTTATAATAAATCTTTTATAAAAAGACTGCAGTTGTTCATCATTAATATTTAAATCACATATTTTTGTCTCCTAATAATTATGTACAAAAGTATATCATATTCTAAATAAAGTCTTTCATGGAAGTTTTTTTTTTAAGCACTCTTTTTCTTTTAAACTTGTTTACCTTGTTATATCTTATTTGAAGGAACTTGTTTATTATGAGCCTCTTGCATACCTAGTTGTTTTATTCTAGCATAAGCTGCACTTGCAGTTAAAACAATAACATTACTTAACCACCACAAAAACGGTTTACTCTCATTATACCAATGAGTAGCTAAAACAGTTTGTACACATGCTTTTGCAGTACCACTTATATTATGCGTTAATGGAGATGTAACTTTGATTTGTAGCATTGCAACATATCCTATAGCAAATCCACAAATACCACCAATACTCATAGCAGACCAAAAATCTATGTCATCAATTTTATCATAATTATAAACTGTTTGAAATTCTCCATTTAGTAACATTAATGGAAGAAATAATATAACACTGTAGACATTATTGTAATACGAGAGCAGCCAAATTTCTTGATTTACTAAAGGAAGTACTTTTTTGGTTTGAATTGAATACAATGAAAGAGTCAAAGATCCAATAACACCAAAAAATGTCCCAAGTATCGAAAAGGAACCAGAAACATTCTCTTGGTCAACACCCAGCCAAAATCCAAAAATTATTACTATGCAACAAATAACAGTTTTCATAGATGTTTTCTCTCCTTTTAAATAAAAGTTAAAAATGTTATTAAACACTTATAAGTAAACTAGTTGGCATTAAAAATTTTATACAGCTTTAATAGTACTTGTTTAAAACTCACCTAATATAGTATATGTGAATATCACATTAAATACTGTTGTAAGAGATCTTCCAATATAATAAAATGCTACTCCGACATATTTTAAACATAAATTATTACTTACTATCATTCCAATAAATAAAACTGATAATGGTAAAATCTGAAAAAAGAAAATATATGATAATGGTTTTTACGATTAAATAAAAATAACAATTATCAAAATATGTACCTTTTTAATAATGTCATAAGAAAATGGGTTCCCTTTGGGAAAATGTATATATTGTGGAAATATTCTTGAAAGATTTTTTAAAGTCAAACAAATTACAACACTTATTATACATTGAAACCAAGTAATAAATAACGGTGCATTAAGATGTACTTTATCACTGGATAGTAAGGCTTTATTTACAAAAACCATTAATATTGACACTACCCTAGAAGAAAATAAAATGTTAATATTTTAAATCTTTACAATGATTTAAATAGAATAAATAAAAAAACATAACAAAAATAAAATAAATTTTTACATACCAGTAAAGTGCTACCACAAAACTGATATACAAATATTTATGCAGCATTTCTGTCCTTTGGATCATTTTGGCAAGTGTTTTTGAACTTTTTACGGGTTTATTTAAAAACTCTTTTCTTTAGTTCTACAAGAGTTGAACAAATTCTGGTTATATACACGTAAATTTGTCAATATTTCGAATTAGTCATTTTAGATCTTATCTATAAAAAATAAAATAGTTCATTTGTAGGTTACATAAAAATAAACAAACATCATATGACACTTCTTCTTCTTCAATTTTAATTGGCTTTGTCTTATCTGCTTATATTGCAGCGGTGACTTAAGCCATATACTTAGCAGTAATAAAAAAGTAATACATTTAGAGGTCCAAAGCAGGTATATAGGTTAATAAACAAATCTGTCACACGTCCGCGTCCGTCAGACAGAAGTCGATCGTCTTTTTTCAATATGACACTTCTATGACACTTATAATTTATTAAAACAGAGAAACTAAAACTAATAACTTCAACGTTACTTTATGAATAAATTATATATAAAATAAGATAACCAAAAATACAGGTATAATACACAAGTCACAAAATCTGCTTTTACGGTAATAAGATAGGCCACGCGGCACACCGCACTTATGTCTTATCTTTGTAATTGTGTGGGTGGTGCAAATTTTCATAACAGGCTTATGCCAAAACTAGAACGTGACGTTTCGCTGCAGAAGCTGGGCTGTGACTGCGTCCGTCAGGCCGTGCTTCGCGGGCTTTTCTCCAATACTTTTTCTGTATACAAGTTTCTTTTTCCTGTGTATACATATGTATTCATACATATATACTTAGATGTCTATATGTAATCAATAACAGTCAATAAGTAGCTAAAGCGTAAGAAGCATTTTATTTTCAAATTATTGAAGAAAACAGGAAATCCTAATAACATTTATTAAATAATGATCACGTACTATTTCGCCTACTATATGATTATAAACAGGGCTTTTCTACAATGTAAACACCACTGATGCTTAATTGTATGTTTAATGTTTTATTATATAATACGCAAAGAAGCATTGCGTACGATAAAAAATTGTTATTCTTCAATAATATAACAAAAATCTAATTCATCTTTAATATTTCAAGAAAAGTTTTATTATTTTTTACAAAAATATGATAATAGTTAACTTAATAAGTACGAGAACAAATTTTCTTGTCTCGCGTGACTATCAGTCGCCGTTTTAATAAATACAAAGAAACACGCGTAAGCATTCAAGATTTTTGCAATTAATTCATTGCAAGATTAAAAATATGATAAGTGAACTTACCGCAGGAGAGTGCACTATACTACCTTCGGGTCCTGGATTTGGTTCAAACTTTGGGATAAGTTCTTGGGTGTAGAAATATAATGAAAGATGCAATATATTAGATCCTAACGCTCAAAAAAACTAAAGTTTATAAAATACATATATAACGTTTATATATTATACATAGTTATATTGGTATGAAATTAATAAATTATTATTTAATATTTGCGCGCAGAAGCATACATGTCTGTTTGAGAAAAATCGTTATATTTGTAGAATTGAAATGAAATTAATAAAAAAACTTACATTTTTTAGGTAATTTATTCAGATAATTCTTAACATTTTCGATAGATTTAATTTTTGACTTGAAATCATTTTTTGTCGCTGCTGTATCTTGTTTATTCGACATCAACAATGATTTTTGTTGATGAAAGGATTGATTGTTTGATGACTCTCCTGCATTATTATCATAATGAGTACTTTTTCCGCTATTAATTGTTCCGCTTTTTGTCTTAAGAGATTGATTATTTAAAGATTTGCGTGCAGTGTTACCATAATCTTCGTCATTGCTTTGCGACATATCCAAATTTTCATAGTTGTTATATTGTATTTTAGTTTTTACTTTATCTATGTATTCATTAGGTTTGTCATATTTGCTGTTCAGTTCTTTATTCACAATTTCTGGTGGAGAGATATCATGGTATGATGAAAAAATATCTGACGTATGCTCAGTCGGTAGAGTTTGAGAGAGCGTGAGGAATAAGGTTATATTACGGGACGTAAATTAGAAACGCAACAATTACGGTTAAATAATAAAATACTATCTATCGACGGTGAAGCGTGTAAAAGAAAAAAAAGAAATAAAATAAAATGGAAAAAAAGGAAGGTGTGCGCGAGTCTCGTGTGGAGAGGTTTTCTTGCCCTTTCCCCTTCGACTCCAAAAACAAAGTGGAGTCGACCTTTTATGCCCTGGAGCGGACATAGTCCGCTCTGGGCGAGGGAAAGGGGGACTCCTTTTGCCAGGTAGCGTCGGGAGTCAGGCGAGGTCCTCTCCAAGAGAGAGAGAGAGAGAGCCTCTGGTGCGGCGTCTATCTACGCCAGGAGGTTCGCCTGTCGCGGAGCGCGAACGGCGACTGTGCTCCGAAAAATCGGAGCACAGCAGAATACCTCGGTTGAGGGATGGGTTGAACTTTTCCAGCCTGCTGATTAGTTACCGCACGGCGGCGGTAAACAGTCAGTAGATGGCCAAAAAAATGGTCACGAGCCGGTCGAGGGTGCGGCCCGTCGACCAAGCTGTGACGTCGCGAATTTCCCCGAAGTTCGCGAGATGCGTCGACACTCGAGTTTTCGGGGAAAAAGTCGGGCAAATAATATTCCCTGAATATTTAAAAAAAAAAGTGCGAGACGTCGCGGACGTCAAATAATTTAGTTTGGATGTCTATGTCATATTGCGTAGGCTTAGACACCGAAACTATATTTATTTACACCTCCCGCTCAATTTGTCAGAAGGCAAATTGAACACCTAACCGATCGAACAAAATCTCGCAGAAAAAAACGCGGTCACCCCATCCAAGTAATAACTGCGCCCAATGCTACTCAACTTAGGCGATCGGCCGAGGTGGCGACAGCACTACCTGCCAAACCGTCATATCACTTTTTTAGTGTCAAAAGTTTTAAAAAAAAATTTAGAGCGAAATCGATTCCTCGGAGAATCGCGTACTCAATTATGGGTTTCCGTTTTTCACTTAATTTTGAAGTTTAGTGAAGAACTACAGCGTACTAAAGTTTTATTCTTTAAATTCAAAATTGAATGAGAAATAGCGTAGGTATCGCATCACCTTCATGGAGAAATTGGAGTAAACCTAAGCTTTTGAGCGCGCGATTAACTTTCCCCCAATTTTATTATTGATATTACTTTTGGACACAACGTTCCTATCTTCAAATTCATACCTATATTTACTAACTTTATGGTCATTTCGTACTAGAGAAATTTCTACTAGGGAATATAAAACGATAAACCAAATAATTAAATATCTTTCAAATATTTAACTCTTAAAGGGGAATATTTTTTTTTACAACTATATTAACAAGCTGTGATTATATTCAAGTACAAGTATTTTTGATGTTGCTAATTAGAAAGACGACAACAGTCCAAAAATTGAAGAGCGCACTTTCAAAATGGCGGATTTTGATCTAAATACTTTCAAATTTGGAAATAAGAAGATACTACTTTTAAGGGTTGAAAGAAGCCTAATTATTAAGATCAAGACAGCATATCAACGACTTATGATATAGTATAAATAAATTAAAAACTAATTTTTAATAAGAATTAAATGTATTTTCTCAGGAGCCCTCAAAGTATTTTCATGATGATAGCTCTTAGCTAGAATTAAATAAATTATTCTCAGTTAGAATACAACGCAAAGATAGAAAATCATACAATAGTATAGTAATCATTAATTGCAAAGCCAAAAATATAAGAAAAAGAATTATTCAAGAATAAATATTTAAGGAGTTGCAAAAGCCAATAGATTACAAACGAAAATAAAAAAATTCAAGCAAATACACCAAACATGTACCTGAAGAATAACTCATTTAAATAGAAGAAAATCCTACATATTTCAAACACCAAGAAAAGAGAAAAATCAACATTATTAATACAAACATCCTAGTTTCGGTGAAAATACTAATAAAAAAGAGAATCTGAAGATGCGGTAATTCGAAACTAACAAAATTGATTAAAAAAACCGCTGCCAATTCATTGGCACATAGCTTCCTGAAACTAATTTATGAATTTCTTTTTTTTATACTTTCTTATAAAATAATTTTTTTCTCAAAAACCGCTCAAAAATCACGATTTTGAAAAAAAAAACGTATAAAATTTAACCTTAAATAGAGGATTCTTTTACCTAAAGGATTTATACAATAAATATACAAACTCTACATTTCCACAAAATCTAGGTATCTGAATCGAATGGGTAGCATTCGAAAGAGATCTAAAATACCTGTATTTTTAAAAAGAAAAATTTATAGCTATCAAAATTTATTTGCCTTGTGCAATTGTCTAATGCATCGTTTTGCGTTAAAAAATAAATTTCATTTTTATTTTTCGAACAAAATTTTGTTATGTCTTCATATTAAATACTATTTATTTATTTATTTATTAAACAATAGACGGGCAGTGGCCTATTATACAGAAATACATAGTTGTCAGTCGAAACAGAATAGAAAATATAAAACATAAATATTTAGATTTTAACATCAT
>JAYJLV010000056.1:2930595-2944168 GCA_036873485.1 Torymus texanus
ATTAATTAAAACTGCACATGAGATCTCATGTAGATCTCATATGTTTGAAATTCGTATATCGATCTCATATGAGATCTATATGAGATCTACATGAGATTTTAATTACGATCTCATATGAAATCTCATATAATATTTTCACGCGGGTACAATATAAAAGGAGAAAGCTTTATGTTCTAATTAGATATGGCATTTGAAATACTTGAAAAAAGTAGACTAAAACTTAAACTTTGTTTGATTTTCATCTTTCTATCTTCGCTATAATTAGATGATAATAAGAAAAGAATTATTAATGATTAACTACTTCTAAATATCGCGCGTAAAACTGGCAGCGCCATCTGTAAATTATGTCTCATTGGCTGCCGTACCTCAACGTCCTCGACGAATCGAAACGCAGCCCCAGCGGAATGTCGTGGTATAATGCAGGTGCAGTGAACTCTCTCTAGTAGTCGTCTGGCTGATGCCCGGAGGGGGCCACTCAAAGATGGTGGTGACGCTAGCCTGGCATCAGCATCTAATCGTTGATGAACCAGCGCGTGCGACAGTTCTCCGGGCGGTTTTTAGCACAAAATTCGACCGGATAACTCCGTATGAGCCCCATCGCTCGTAGTTTACCGAGTGTTGTGTACATCTTCTGTACGCGCGGAGCCTTAATCGACGGAGTGTCTTAGAGTTGCACGCAGGTAAGAGAACTGCCACCTATACCTTCCTAGCGTTATATACGAGCGTTTAGGAGGAAACGGGAGAGGCAATTCACTTCCCGCGCCCGTGTCGCCCGATAAGCATGTGTTGTACGACGGGCCCGTAAGAGTCGTGTAACGGTGCCAAGAGAAGATCCCGTGTGCGAAAATTACCCTCTCCCCTTTCCTTCTCCCAACGCCACCGGTGCGCAGCTACCATGTGTCATTTGTGCGTATCTGAGCGACAGAAACGGGTATCACTGTGCTCTGTAGCACTGATTTGTTTTCCTAGTTACGCGAATCGGAGTCTGATGGAAAAGAACATTCGCGTGCACGCTCATCATAACTCTGACTATGGTGTTTTAGTTTTGCAACACAGCAATATCGGTTACGTGCTTGTAATGATGTAGAACTCCAAAGCAGTATAATCAATGTGAAGTTTAGTGAAAAAAGCGACAGAATCATTTTGTTTCACCAAAAGAAGCATTGCTTGTATGTCTGATTTCAACTTAGTGTTTTTTCACTTTGGAAGATATTTTTAATGTAAACCATGACATTTTTAACTTATGATGATTTTTATTAAAAATATTTTAAAGCGAGATTTGTCACAAATAATTATGATGTTTGTATTAATGGTGAATAATTTTTTTAGGCAACTTTGTTAAAATGACTACCCAATTCTCAAGGAATGTTTTAAAATTGGTGGTAGCACAAATTTGCCAAACCATTGGTTGGCATTCTATTAATTCTACTCCACTGGAATTTATGGTTGATCTTATGCAAGAATATATTTTTCAACTTTCAAAACAATCCCAACAATATGCACAAGTTTGTAAGTATATTTTAAAAAATATTATATTTTGTATTAAGTTTATAAACAACAATTATCTGATTCATGCATATTATTTTCAGTGGGAAGGTGTGATGCTAATTTAGATGATCTAGGTTTAACATTTCGGCACATGAATATAGATTTACAAGAATTAGCAGAATATGTACGAAATGTTGATTCTGTTCCATGCGCAGTTTCTATACCTAAATTACCTGTTCATAAAGAAAGCCATCTTAATTTTTTAAAACCTGGTAGTCGAGAAGTAGTAACGCGACCAGTACATGTTCATGAACACTTACCTGCTATGTATCCTAATACAGAAGGTAAAAATTTTATCAATACATAATTTTTTTGTATTTTTGTTACATTATTTTATTTATTTTTTATTAAAATATTATTTGTAATAAAATTTTGTTTGTGGTTTTTGTAGAGGAATACCCTCCAGACACTAAACCACCAGAAATTGCTGATTCTGCTGCAAGTGAAACAGTTAATACTTCAGAGGATGAGTTTAATGAAAATAATAATATAGTTACCACAAACGGAATTTCATCAAATGAAGACAGTTCTGTAAAAGCAGTTCCATCTGGTGTATTTAAACGACCAGGGGATCCCATTTCATTGGATGGACCTGTAGTGAAACGAGCAAAAATCACTGAAGAAGGACGTCCACTTCGGGAAATACATAGTGTTATAATGACTACTTCTGGTTTTTTGTCAACTGCTAGAGAAGGAAAACTTCCAGAAGCAAGAACACCCCAACAAGCTCGTGCAGAATCTCCCCCACCTGAGCCTTTCGCTATGATACCTCCTGAGGTAAAAGTGGAGAAAAAACTAAAGAAAATTCCCAAGAAAGAAGATGGCAAACCAGAAAATAAAGAAAATAAAAAGAAAAAAATACCAAAAGATAATCTTTTCCAACCAGATGAGATTAAAGATGTTAAGGTTAAAAAATTAACTGGCATGAAAGAATTAGCCAAGTTAAAAGCTTTAAAACCTGGAAGCAAGACATCAAGTCCCAATTTAGCAGGACCATCTAATGTAAATAATGTAAAAACACAAGGTATCAAATGGACTTTTATTTATAGTTTTTTTTTTCTTTTCATCTTTTTTTTATTAATTTTATTATTAATTATCAATAGGTAAAGTTTCTGGCGGTAGTCCAAAGCCTATAAAAAGTGGTACTCCCCCAACAAAAACGAAAGCTGAAAAATCAGATGTGCAAAATACTGAAAGTCCATTTGCAAATGAACGCAAAGAAGAAACCATTGATAAACTGCCCATTGAACCAGATAA
This sequence comes from Torymus texanus, assembly GCA_036873485.1. Classification (NCBI taxonomy): domain Eukaryota; kingdom Metazoa; phylum Arthropoda; class Insecta; order Hymenoptera; family Torymidae; genus Torymus; species Torymus texanus. The sequence goes on from JAYJLV010000056.1 coordinate 2,933,401, forward strand.
ACAAAAACTCAATATTTTCAAAAAAATATCGTCGAAATCCAAGGAAGATAAAGAAAAGGAATCTGATTCACAACACAAATCGAAAGAAATGGTTTCTCAAGAAAATTCACCAGCTCTTATTATAGGGGACAACTTATTGCATCGTAACGATATAATTAAACAAGAAGATAAGAAGCCTATTGCACACATCCATCCATTAGTAAATAATAATAACGCTCTGAGAGTGCCAGATGTAATGGATCTGTTGAGTCCTAGTTCAAACACATATGCATTCGCCATGTCTCCGCCAACTACACCTGGTGCCCCAAAAACTCCAGAGGTCCGTACAGAAGCTCCGAATTTTGTAGTTGAGAAAAAAAAGCGTAAGGATAAGACTGGAAAGAAGAAAGAACCAAAGCAAAAAATTCCGAGAACTTCACTTAGTCCAAAGAAGGTATTAAATCAATACTGAACCATTACTTTTGATGTTTGAATTAACTAAATTTAATATTATTTTTCAGGCACGACTGTCCAGTGATTCGTTAAATGAGGTCATTTCTTTAGATCGACCAAAGACACCAACTATTGAAAAAGACATACAGTTACAGACAACACAGTTGCCACCTACTCGAGATTCGATTATACCACCACATATTCCTTATCCTATGTTTCCCGCATCATTTCAGTCAGGCCCAGGGCTCATACCTCATCCTATGTTTCCAATGACTATGCATAAAAATCTGCCTCGAATGCCCAATATGGCTGGTGTACCTAATTCTCCAGCAGTGATTCCGGGAATCATGCATCCGCGCTTTAGACCACCGTTGGACGGAGGTAGACCACCATTTGTACCGCCATCTTTCGTTAATGAGCCTATGACGATGGTGCCTTCGTTTCCTCTCAAACAACCTCAGCAAGTTCAACAACCTATTGAGAAACAGAGAGCAAAAAGTCCGGATAGAGAATTTTCTACACCCAAACCCACACCCACACCATCGACGCATCCAATGCCAGAAGCTGCTGCACCCCCTTCGATGCTAAATGCCGTAGGAGGCATTCCTCCACCCCTTATGCCAACTACAATATCACCAGTGGTACCGGCACCTCTTTTACCACCTAACATTTCTTTGGCAAAACCTGTGAAACCTGAGAAAGATAAATCTGAAAAGGTAAATTGGAAAATTTACAATTCCAACAGTTTATTTGTTTACATTATTATTATATATCCGAAATTAATATTCTATACTTATTTTTGTTCACTATTCTTAATGGTTTTCAATCTTAATTATAGAAATCAAAAGAGCATAAAAAGGAAAAGAAAGAAAAAATGAAGAAGAAAAAAGAAAAGAAAGAAAAACACAAAGATAAAGGGGAAAAGATCAAAGAAAAGAAAGATAAATCAGACAAAAAAGACAAGCTCGAGAAAATAAAGGAGAAGAAGGAAAAGAAAGAAAAGCGAAAGGAAAAGGAAGCAAGTAAAAAACTTGCGGTAAGTAAATGATTTTATTACCATTATAGAGACACTTAACTATTTTAGATTTATTACTTATTAATACTATTTTAGCTATATGTTTTACAAACCTTTTTAAGAATTTCGTGTTTCAGTTTAAAAATTATTTACTTACCCCCTCCCCCCTGTGCATTATGACGAGTTATCTCATCATTACAGCATTGGATACCAATTAGGTAAACAAACCTAGTGCACAGGGGGGTTAACATAGATAATAGAATTTTTTTTAAATTTACCATTCATTATTTATTAATATTTTACATTCGTTATTTATTAATATTTTATACATATTTTGAATAGTTTTGTGTTAGATCATTTGCAATTTTTTTACAGCAAAATCGCCTGTAAAAGAACACTCAGTCTGTTCTCAGATTCAAATGCTCTTTTCGTTGTTTCGTATTTCCAACTTTTATAATACTTTCAATATTCTGCATTTTTATTTTTTCCAAATAGTATTGTATCATTTCTTCTTTTTTTACTGCCTTGAAGAATACCGAATATATTTCTTCAATAATATTTTCTATACTAATAAATTAAAAAATTGGTATAGTGTCATTAATTTTTTTTTTTTTTTATACAGAGAGAAGAAAAGGTCGTCGAGAGTGTTCCGAAAATTACGTTAAAATTAGGATTAGCAGGAGATTCCCCACGACCTTCTACACCTGACAGTGCCTTAACTAAAAAAATGTAAGAAATGCACCTTTTCGTAATATTATCTTTTTTTTATTACCATTTAATATTTCATTAAATATTTTGGCTTGTCATTTAATTTAGAACTATAAAGCCACCGAAGAAGCCTGAGGAGGAAGTGAAACGTGAACCGACTCCGGAACTGGCAAGAATTTCGGCTCTAGTAACACGGCCGCCTAAGCAGAAGTCAACAAGTAAGAAAGCGGAGGAGTGCCTCTTAGAGGCTTACGGCAATCTCTCCTCGGAAGCTTCTTTCTCTTGCTCAACACTTACTCCTAATTCCCGGGGAAAGAAGCCTGTTTTCAAGGCTCTACCCCAACAGCAACCATCCTCGTATCATAATTCCCATGTCTCCTTAGAAACACAGCAAGGCACGCAATACTGCTTCACTGTAAGTATAATGAGTCGATATATTCCGATTCGAATTAGCAATGGAACTTACTTAATTAGAACAAGATTTTTTCTTACAATAAATGACGTATAGGAATTTTCCATTTTACTACAATTCATAAAGAAGACGTCAACAATTTATCAATGATTTCAAATTTTTTTTAATATTATTTATGCAGAGGTTACTTACTAATAAAATAAAAATATTAGAATTTAATTATCCATAACTGATGTACCAAAAATGTAGTTTTTATTAATATGAATTGATTCAATCAATTAATTATAATAATATTAACATAAAATATATTAGATTCTTTTTTTCAAGTTATTTAATATTACTCTTGTGAAATTTAACTTAATTTTTATAAGTTGGTTCTAAACTTTTCATTGTATTTTTAAATGTTTGTTCCATTGCGTTAATTCAAATCATTAATCAGCCCAATCCATCAAATGATGCATTACACTGGACTTAACTGAGGCAGAAAGTGAAGAAATCCTTATCCACGACCCAACTTCATCCCATAATCACCGTTCTTTCTATATCATTGTATTTTCTGAACTTTTCTCATCTTTGTTAATTTTTTTTTTTTTAATTTCTTTGTAACCTTATTACAAGGTGATGGTTTAGTTATCATTTCTTAGTTGGTCGATGCTTTCTTCATGATATTGTAGATTTACCAGTTCACAGTTCTCCACAGTGTATTTTTCTTGTTTTCTTATTATTTTATATTATAAAAGCTCATTGATCTTGGAATTAGATTATTTAGGAATTAATTAATTAACTAGAAAAGTATGAGGAATCCAGATTCAGTTAAACTTTAAGATGTTTTTGGATGCAGAAATATAAGGAAAGTTACAAGGTTGCCGAAACTATCAAAAAACTTCGAGTTCGGGTATTTTTAATATTTGTTTCAAATAAATCTTGAAAAAAATTTTTTTCTAATAGTAACCTTTAATTTTGATAAGTCTTAAATATAATTTAAAAAAAGAAAAAACAAAATTAACCTAAAGAAAACAAGCTTTCATTTAATTTTTCACAATTAAAAAATGATGATTTCTTCGAAAATTATGATAATTTAAAGTTAAACAATAAAAATGCACTATTGAACTGCTAAAATTCGCAGTTCAACTTCATACTTATTTTGATGCATTTTTATTATGGAATTTTAAACTATCATAGAACTACAAAATCTCCATAACTTAAGTTTTTTTATTGTTAGGGTCTAAAATTGCCACTTTCTTCATACTTCTTCATTTAAAAAGATAATCTCAAAGTTTGAGCTGAATCAGAGATTCAGATTTCTAATATTTTCCTAGTAAGTTAAAAATTACTAGTTCTCGTAAAATAATCTTTAATTATTACTTGTCAAATATCTAGCTAAGAATGTTCTTAGTATACGGGTATAAATTTTTCGGTTTATAATTAATGTTATTAACTATGATAGATATTATTAAGGAACTGGTTGATAGTGTACATTTTTTAATAATTTTTAAAACTAATTCTTTTCCATTTTTCTCTATATCTTCCCATTTCGTGATTAAGTTTAAATCTTTTCTTTAATTTATTATTTTTAACCATCTCGAATGCACGGTAGTTTTGACGCTTGATTTTTTATGAAGCAGCTGTATTTCTTAAGTTTTCAAGCACCTTTGATTTACAAATAACCTGTAAGAATAGATTTTAGATTATTATTGCATTAAACTTTTTTTACAAAACTCAAGATTTTTTTTTTTTTTTTTTAAATTATTATTATTATTATTATTTATAAAGTAACTTTTGTGCATTTGTAAAAAAGCATAAATTTTAGTTATGATTTTCCAAATATTCGTAAGATTTATAAAAATTACTTAAAGTAACAATTAAGCCAAAATTGAGTTATAATTGTGATTTATGTTACTATCTGCATGTAGATTGCATGTGTAGTTTGATTTTTTAAATAAGTAGAGTTTGCAAAAATCGTTAGACTTATAACCATCGCTTTTGATGGCACAGAGGCAAAAGCGGAAGCTGTTCCTAAAAAGGAAGACACTAAGGAAGATAAAGAGAATGGCGGGAATTCATTAACTGCAAAATCGGCTGTCACCGTGGTGAGTAATAAGATCTTCGAAGTTACGAGAAAACTCTTAATTCCAATGTTTCTTTATTTCTACATTTCTCTTCTCTAATAGAACCATGTTCTATATCAAGGAATCATACTTTATCAGGGTTACAGGAGTTTGCTGCTCAGTTCTTCTTACATTTATTTATTTCTTATTTTTTATTTGATCAGATGTATCATCAGAAGTTAAAATATTTCAAACTTTTATAAATTGCAAATATACATTGAATTTAAGCTAGCGCTTCAGCCTAGTAAGTAGCTTATGGTTAGTTTGCCTTTCAAGTTTCAGTACAGGAAAATATAAATAGGAAGAGAGAAGTTCAATTCAACCTCAAAAATTATCATTTTATATTCATTTTCACACCTTATTCATTCACAAAAGTACATTATACCTTCACTTTTTGAAAACTGACATAAAATTAAAATATATTTCTTCAGTTGTCAAAGAAAACTATGTTTTCAAGAGATGGATTGAGCTGAAGTAATTTGTATTATAGGAACTGTTTTATAACAATATGAGTTTATTACAGGACCCGAGTGGACGTACAGTATGGATCTGTCCCGCTTGTGGAAAAGAAGACGATGGATCTGCTATGATAGGATGTGATAACTGTGATGCTTGGTATCATTGGTATGTAACCTTACTATTTATTTATATTTTAATATAGGATAACGTTTTAGTTTTTAATATACGAATATTTTTGTCCCTAAAACTTACAATTGTTTGGTACAAAATGTTCAGACATATTTAATTACTGTATCCTGTAATAGCATTATCTTGGCTGAGGATAAAAAATTTTAAAATCTGACAACCTCTAGCCTTAATCAGTTGTTTTAAATCTAAGCTCCATTTTTACTTGACTATAACATTCTTTTATCTTAAATATTTATAATTATTTATAATTTTTAGGGTATGTGTTGGTATACAAGTGGCTCCAGCTGAAAACGTAGATTGGTATTGTCGTTTGTGCATAGCCAAAAAACAGGAATCGCATCATGATAAAAAGAAGAAAAAACGAAAGAAGAAGGTCAAAGTAAGCGCCTAGTACAAATCAACCGGGCTAAATGCTAGGCCCGGTATATCTCCTCAAGCCTTGGCAGCAAAAATTAACTCAAAAAATAAATTGGATAAAATAAATCGAATAAACAAGACTGTAAAGCATAAAGAAATAGTAAAAAAAGAATTGGGCAGTAAAATAGATAAAAGTAAACCCAAAGAAAGGAAAAGCATGTTAAAAATACCAGGGCACATCAAAGATAAAAAGTGCAAAGATGTAACATTTGAATAAGAAAGATTGTTTTATTGTTTTGTGATCATTTATAGAATTGTAAACAATAATAGTTAAATTCTGTAATTAAGAAAGTATGGAAAGAAGGATAAAATAGTTGTACATACATATTAATTAAAATGCAAAAGTTGATAGTTGCAAAGTTTGACCAGTAAGAGGTCATGGAATCAATTCTGTAATTATGTAAGAATAACAGATTTACTTGTATAGATAAAGTGAAATAGGGTTATGTATTTCTTAATTTAAAGTTTTATTATTTAGATTTTGTAAGAGTATGCAAATTAGGAAATACAGCACTGTATGTATATATATGAATATGAATTTTGTATGTAAAGATATAAAACAGCAAAATTAATTTTTGCAAGAATTTGTTTTTAATTATTGTTGCAAAGATTTACAAGTCATTAATTTTTTACCTAATCATTACTAACTTGGAGTATAAACAAGCCCCATTCATACTTCATACATTACTATTGTAATATTTATGTGTAAAAATTATAGTCCTAAAATGATTTGTAACAATTCAAAATTTAAAAATATCGATAGATTATAAAAAAAAGAAAAATAGTTATTATTTCTACTATTAATAAGATTATTGATTGTAATTGATTGCTTTTATTTATTTAATAATTGTAAATACTTATAATATATTAAATAATGAATTTAATTATTATTTGCCTTTTGATAAAACTTAACTTATACTAGAAAGAATATTTTAGTAAGGGATCATAGTCATTTTGAATAAAAATAATGTATAAATTTAATATTTTTGGATTTTTTTAATAATATTTATCTATTTATATTATTTTAATAAAAATTACATTATGTTTAATTATTGCAGTAGTCATTTGTTACATTTAGGTGATTCGTATTAATTAATAAAAATCTTGATTATATTATTATTTATTAATATTTAAGTAATAAAAATCACACTGTATGATTGTTACACTTTTGAGGAAACAGAATTTCCATAAATTTTACAAATTTATATTTTTTAAAAATTGATCTAGTATTAACTGTAAAATACATACTGTATAAAAAAAACTTTTATTAAATTTAAGGGGAAATGTACTTTTTTAAATTTGATTTATCACATGATATTGGGTACATGCAAAAAAATGTTATGTAATGTCAGAATTAAATTATTTTTATATGTGAAAATTATTACTGTTTCAAAATTTAATTATTCTATATATATATATAATTTTTTCTAAAAACAAAATTTCGCAACAGACGAAAAATAATGTAGTTTTGAAGTCTTTTTACTTAAATAAAAACTTGTATTATACTAAACATTTTAATAATTAAATTTTTAATTTTGTTTTAAAGGAAAAATCAATAGAATTATGCATATATTTCTTTTTAATTATAAAATAATATACCTAAATATAATTTTCTTTGTATTTATACATGTACACAACTCAATTTTCACCAGTGATGTAAATTTCCCCTTAATTTAATATAAGTAAGAATTTATCATGACTGATTTTTCATATTATATTTTTTAAAGAAAATGTACTAAACATGATTGATTTGATGGAGCATTATAGAATTTATTTATTTTCTATAATATTTTAACTATTTATTTCAATATTATGCATAATTTATTTTTAAGAGATGGGCCTAATACTCTCAATTATTAATAAGCTACAGAGACTGTACAGTACATATTACATATATATATATATAATAAGTTTTTTATAAAAAAATTTCTACAACTTTTATGAAAAATTTGTTTAAAAAATAAAAAAATAAATAAAAACATTAAAAAACTTATTATTTTTTTTTTATTGATGCAATTTTGTGTATGGCCCTAAAATACAATTTTAATGAAAAATAATTTATTTTAATTGCTTCATCAAAACAATTATAACATTATTTATTAAAGTAAATAATAATTTTAACACATGTCTATCTTGTTATTTTTTAATGTAGGGGTTGAATTTAAACCAGCTGTGTCACCCGACTCTAGCTGTTTCAAAAGTCGAAATAGAGCAGCTGCTTCCCTTATTCTACTGAACTCTATGCAAAACGCTTGAACTTCTATAAAAAGCTCTTGCACATTTATTATTTTATTCCTTATCAAAGATTGAAGAAAAACGCAAACTAGTCTCACCAATCGATTTTGCATATAACGGTCCTTTATAGTTTCACACGTCGATATACAATTACTTATATAAAGATGGACAAATTCTGTAGGTAAATCTACTGTAGTTGTTAACCTATTAACAACTTCCATAGAGTGTAAAGACATTTCCATATTCACAAGTACGCTAAAATATTCTGTTATTTGGCTGGATTGCATCAATTTTAAAAGCACTTCGATAGCAATTAGGGGGTTGTTTTCAACAAGATCAGGTAATTTTCCTGGTGTCAATCCTATATGATAAACAAGTTTTGGATCCTTATTAAGTTCAGTCACAAGATGTTGCTGTTGTTGCAATGTTAAGACACTTTTAAAGGCTCGACCCATAAGTCTTCTTGCTTCTGCTCCTGCGCAATTGGATACACACATGCTTGTATCATACTCTAATTTAAATTGACTTGGTTCAATCATATTCATCCAAGGAACTTCATCTAGTGTAGATCTATGAATTGGTGGTGCTAGTCTCAAAAATTCTGGTTGATAACTTTGAGCATAAGCTGGTGGATCTCCTATTACTAGAGCTTCTAAAACATTTTTACTGAAGTTTTTTACATCCGCATCATTTGTAACCCCAATCTTAGAGCGATCAACAGAATCAGACAAGATAACTGTATTGCCACATTTTTCAACTGCAGGAAGTTCAGATTTGCGTTCAACTAGTTGTAGCTGGAGATCAGTAGAGTCACAAGGTGGTGGACTAGGAAGTGGATAGAGCTCTTCAATAATTTGTCTAGGTGTCTTTTTGATCATTTCTTTATAATTATACCCCATTAAGCCAGCTATTAAATATTTTTCACACCTAGATAAGATTGGAATGTGCCCAGAAAAGTGATTTTTTTCAACATTTTCTCCAGATGTTTTTAGAATTTGTACAAACACCTGAAAAATATGATTATATATTACCTTAAATTATTTTAAACTTTGCAAGTTATATACACATGAGACTACAATGACAAAGTTACGATTGAACTAAAATATTTTCTTTATTTAAACATAACATCCATTAGTAAAATTAAATTTGTTCTACTGTTGTTTATACGAATAGAGTGATAATAATATTTAGGAATTCATTATCAATAGGTTCAGTGCTAAATATTTAATCTGTTATAAAATTTATGTATAATAAATATAATACAAATTTTGTTGATTAATGACTCATTTTGATTGCAAAATAATAAAAAAAAATGATAGAAATGAATACTTTAAAAAATATTAATAAATTTAGATTTGAAATTGCAGATATGTTATATGAGAATATTTATATGTGCATACTGGTGCAAATGGTGTAGAAGCTAAAGATTCGCCTTTGTATAGATCATAAAGCATGGCTACTGCAACTATTCGTTGAATTTCTTTAGGCAGTAAATCCACATGTTGGAGGAGAAGAAGAAGTGTCATCCCTACTTTGAAGCGATCTTCCTTTAGAAAAGTTAAGTGAAGTTGATTTGATAAATTTTCCAAAGATGTACATGCATTTTCTTCATCCAACAAATCCAACAATTTGGTTAAGTCTTTTACTGATAGAGACATTGTTGATGCATACACATTCAAAAATACTTTAATACTTGACAACCGCTTTTAAAAACAGTAGTGTATTTATAGTATTAGTGTGTTGCTAAAATAGAAAACATTTTCAAAAAATCTTTATAAAGATTATTTTCAACGTTATTATTCATACTTACTTTGAGTACTTACGATATATTATAATACTAGATACAAATTTAATTTTTTTATACATTACATTTGCTATGTTAACTTTAGAATTTTTACAACTTGGTGTTCATTCATAACAATCAATCTAAACCTGTAACACTTGTAAAAAACATACCGTGAACGCCGACCGTAGTGCCGAATGCCGAGTTCATTACAATTTACCGCAGACACAAAACAGCTGATGAACAAGAGAACAAGATTCGAAAGTAAAGTTTGCCTGGTACTGATTCGTTAATGCTTGTAGATTACTCTTTCAATTGGTTATTGATACAGTGTTGTCGGTCGGTCTATTTTAGTTTGGCACTGGTGTGAACACTTCCACATACATGCGAGCACGAGTAACGAACGAAAGCCCGCGAGGTAGCGCTTTGAACCGTTTCGCGCGATATTCAAATTCACTTAAATTATTCCCGCATGCAAATACGTTGATAGATGTAGAATAATGATTAGTCACTACCGTATATCGAATGCTGGCTGGAAGTAGGATAGTACAGCCATAAAATAAGCAAACACAGTCAGAGGTTTTCCCGACGCAGCCATCCGCTTGTTTACCCTTACCAGGTACCTGCTGGCTGTCATACTCAACCGGCCAGGCGCCACGTGCGCGGCTGCCCCCACTACACCTACACACCGGAGGAGAGACAACTCAACGACTGCATCGGCGCAAATGCGCCAGTACTCATTAGCCTTCTCATTGGCCAGAAAAGGGAAAGGGCCCAACCTCCTGGCTACAAAACGCCAGTAACTTACATCTTCCAGGAAACGGGAAGCTATACCAAAACAGAATTAGTTCTGACGCCGGCCCGAGCAGATACACCTATACAAAGAGTTTTCTTGTACTTTACTAACAATATATATTCTCATTAAACTTACCCGAGAGTGCACTACCTTCGGGTCCTGGATTTGGCTCAAACTTTGGGATAAGTTTTTGGGTATAGAAATATAATGAAAG
>JAYJLV010000056.1:2944268-2966449 GCA_036873485.1 Torymus texanus
ATGATAAAAGTCACTACAGACAGTACACACGGTGATAATGTCGTCTTTTTCAAAAGATTCGCCACACTTAACACAACGGGACATTTCAAAAGTGTCAGTTATAAACGGTAAAAACGCAACAGACGTGATCTTGAGTCAATGAGAAGTCACAAATAAAAGATTTAATATCTGTCAAAAAGCCCGGATCTTCATTCACAATATGTGTACACTTTTTTAAATTAAATACTAATATTAATAACAATAAATTAGCAAAAATTTAGGAGCGATTTTACACAACTCACTACTCAGTGCGCCACCTGTACTCCGATCGTTATTTCACTTAATAATAAAATCATAAAATATTTAACAGATATCAATCACTTTATTTTAGAAAAAGGTATATCTTTGTATCTCTTTATACAAAAAAGAGATTGACTTGAGATTGTCACCTCTAATGATTGTGATTGGTCGATTTGAAATGGACATGTAAAATTTTATTGGTCCACGATAGGGCGCGCCAAGCGCGCATTGACGTAGTAAACTCAAATCAATCTTATTTGATTTTATTTTGGATTCGGATATTTTAACCGGATATTCTACGTTTACAACATAAAAAAAAAATAGGAATCAGAGTTTAATAATTTGTTTTTTACATCTAGGTTCATTTAAATGTACAATGGATAAAAAATAAAAACACAACTTTGAAAAACTATAACAATTATATTACAACATATTTGTACAATTATTTGTAATCTTGAAAGTATTTCATAACTTCAAGGATCAAAATTTCTTTTTCGTAACAAAAGTTTAAAACAATTTTCATAGGTGCTCAAGGATGGTGGAATACACTCAAGTTGATTCAATAAAGCAATTGCGTGAGGTATATTCCTTTGTTCTACTAAATTATTGATCAATAATTTTACGTTATCTTCAATTTCGGATAGCGTGCGATTAAGAAAGACTTCTTCTAATATTTTATAATACAAATCATGACTCACACTAAATGATGATGTAAGATTATTGAAGAATATTTCTTCTAAAATAGCTATATTCAAAGTTAATGTCTGAAAAAAAAACCAAAATATTATTAATTTTATTTTATGAAAAATATTTTCTACATATTATTCAATTTTCCTACTTTATAATTATCCTTAATATAATCAATAGCTTTTTGTTGATGTAGCACCTCTTTTGAACACAATTGTAAATAAATAAATTGCTCAGGAGTAAAACTATCTTTATTTTCTTGCAAAAATTTAGTAAGCATCTATAAGAAACATAATAAAGAATTAAAGAACATATAATAAAGTAATATAATTTAAAAGAATAATAATGAGCTTATTACATTGCACTTACATCTTTTGGTATTAAATCAATATCTAAGAAATCTTTGATTTCTTTAAAAAAGAAATCGTTGCAATTTTCGTTTATATTAGTTATTTTAATAATCATTTGTAAATATACATTAGAATCAATATCATCTTCAGAACTTAAATTATTTATAATTGGCCATTTCAGTAGCATTTGCTTTACTTTTTTGTAATCATCTATATTTTCTATTTTAGAGAATTCTTCTTTAAAAAGTTCATAACACCTTTCACTAGATAAATAGTCTTCTGAGAGAGGAGTATAAGCTACATCTTGATTGACATTTTCATTTGCTGAATCAGATAGATCTGCCCATGCATCACCCCAATTATCCCATTCATCTGTTTCTTGTGGTGGAGGGTTATAGTCTAAAGTTAATTTTTCTGTAGGTTTTAATTCGTTATGATTTTTAGAATTATCTTTTATTTCTAATTTATTAACGAAATCAGAATTTTCTTGCATTATAGGTTCAATCATTTCTGAATTTTTTTTATTATGAGTATTTCCATCACCTTTATGAATTTCTTCTTCTTTCCTTTGCATTAAAATCAAATTTATTTGTCTTTTTAATTTTTTACAATCTTTATCATTATTTATTAATTTAATATTTGACATTTTTTTAATTAATTCAATTGGGTCATATGAAAATACTTTATTGTATTCACAATGAATTTTTGAATAAAGTTTTATTGAATAGTAGTAGGCCAAAATTTGGGAGTATAACTCAATTTGCGGTAAATTTTTAAAAGTCTCTGCTATATTATCTAAGTAATCTTCATCTAAATTTAATAAATGACTTAGGCCCATAGTACAGTCTTCTGTAATAGTATGTTCTGCACATTCCAAAAGTACTGAAAAAATTCAAATTTAATATTAAAAATCGTTAAAAACCTATTTCTATTTTATAATTAAAACATTTATGATACATACAATGATTGACATCACTAACTTCTAAACCATATGATGCAGTTTCACTTAACAGAGAAATGCGCAACAATGTTTGACAAAGTTTCAATTTGATATTCTCATCCTGAGAATATTTAGAATAGTTTGTGTTAAGATTACTTATCCCACATATTTCATGTCCTGTTTCATAGAAACTAAAAAACTTTTGTAGTATTTCTTTTTTCCTTTTATCTATTATTTCATTCTCTGAATCAATTTTTTGTGTATTATCAATAAAGTTAAAATTTAATTTTGATTTCCAAAAGTCTCTATTTCCTGCATTTTTTATTAAGTCAAAAGTTGACCGTTTAACAATTTGTGCTGAACCTTTAATAAGTTCTGTAGATGTTTGCACAATTTTGGGAACAAATTCTTTATTTTCAGTTAGAGGCTAAAAATATAATTAAAACACTCTATATATTTATTCAATCTAGATACAAATTATAGTTATTTATAATCACAATAATAGATAAGTAATGTCCATGGTATTTAAAAATTACTTACTGTACTAAATGTCTCTGTCAAATCGCTATCTGTGTTGTCATCTTCTCCTTCTAAATTTTCATTTTTTATAGGCATCCATTTCTGTAAGTCTGAATTCAAAATCTGAATTTGTAATAAATTGGCACGTTTCATTAAGTTCTCAATCATATCACTTGGTCCATTATTAATTGCAAACCAGATGCAACTTTTTCTAAATTGTAGATCGTCAAATTCATCACAATGACCTAAATCAAGTGCAACATTCCATGCAGATTGATAATTATTTTTCATCAATTGTTTTATGATAGAAGAACAAAAATTGTAATCCTTCATTTCTAGTGCTTTTTTAGCAATTAAATTCAGAACTTTCCCTTCTCGCAATCGATTATTTTTTCTGTCAATTCTCAAATATTTTGACAAATTCAATAGTTTTTGTTTATTTTTATAAGCATCATTTCGATTGTCTAAACAATCTTCAATGAGTTTAATTCTTTCATGTGTAATCCTAACCTGAAGTGGCAAAATCTTAATATTAAATTCATTCAAGATTTGCAGCGATTCTATTAAATCATATTCTTCTTTAATCCGTTCATCATCATCTGTTATTAAATGCAGACATTCCCTATAAATATATAAATTAAATACATTTTGGAATCCCACCTTATGTGATAAACAAACAAATAATAAATAAAATGTATTTACTTTGCCAATTCCATATCTGGATCTGTTAAACTTTTTGAATTATTGAAATACTCATTACATGCTTGCAGAATAAAATCTATAGCTCGTTCATACGAAACTTTCAAATGAGAATGTCCAGTTTTTTTTATTTCCATCAAATTTATACACCCTTGAATAGCAGTTTTTGATCCAGATTGTAATCTTGCTACCATACAAATTTCAAAACAAATTTCAATATCCACACATGTAAAGATCTGTTCTTGAATTTCAAGCATATCATTTAATAGTTGAGACCAATTTTTTTCAATTGCTTGAGGATACCTAGAAAAAAAATATATTTATCATCCAATCATTACTCTCATAAAAGAAATTAATTAAACTTACATAATTTTAAAATTATCACTCATTTGTATTAAAAGCATTTTAGCATCTGCAGGACTTTGTTTACTTTCCTTTATCTTAAACAAAGGTATTTTAACTTCATATAAATTTAATGTTTGCAAACACTTTAATTCTTTTTCAAGTTCTTTATATCTTGTAGTGCTATCTTCTCTTCCAGTTGAATAAGCTACTGTACCATCAAATATAGCTTTTGCCTTCAAATACATTTCTGGATCAGTGCAGGTGTAAATACAATCTATAGCCAATGATGTTATACTTTCTATTGTATCAAGTATTTCAAGATCATAAGAAGACTTTAGAGATTCAAAAAATCTAACTGGAAGCGTAAGATCGTCTTTACTTAAAAATACTAAATATTCATTGAGTAAATTCTTGTCCAATGTATCACCCTGTTTACAAAAGTAAATATAGATTATGTTCGAATATTTATTTTTTTAAATCTTATTGTACTTACAATATATCGTTTTCTTCGTCTTGAATATGGTAGTAGCATATTTTTTATATTTGTTACAAAATTCTTTTCATCAGATTTTGACATTAGTAATTGAATCTTTTCTAAGTCAGTTAATTTTTCAATCTTTGTCAAAGAAAAATCTTCAAGGCCAACTTTATATACAAGATCATCTAAAGTTTCCAGTTCAAACAAAAGACTTTCTAAACCAATAATATTATGAGATTTCCCAATATTTATCAAAGCTAATGCATTATCTACTAAAGAACAATTGTGTTCAATTTCATAAGCTCGATCTTTATACCATTTTTGTAACAAGTCTTGTGTTAATTCTTTATTCCTACAAAAAATTGAATAAAATAAAGCAAATAAATAAATTATTTAACTATTCATGTAATAAATATAGTGCAAAGCCAAATTATCTTAAATATTTTTCACGAATTTTTTTCTATTGGTGCTACTAAAAATTATTTCATGTTTCTGTATAAATAAAAAAATTCTAATCTGTTTATTGAAAAAGTTAAAACTATTTTAAATGGGTAATAAAAATTCATTACCTATATATTAATAAAGACCTTCTTTTTTCATAAATAAATTCATCCTCATCATTTTCTGTGTTAATAATATCAGAAAACACATTTCTTTCAATCCAATCTTTTTGTCTAAGTTCTTGTTGATATAACAAAAATAATCGACCATCATTATCACATTCAGGTAAAAGTTTTTGATACTTTTCTGGATTTAATGTTTCAGGGAAGAAACTAATTATTGTCAACCAATGTGGTAAGAGTTTTGCACCATAATAAGTAAACATAATTTCTACACCTTGGCAATCGCTTGTTTTAGCAAATCTGAAATAAACAGTTCAATTATTGATCTAAAAACATTAATTTTTAAAATTAAGTAAATTTTCTTACTTAATAGCATTTTCCAATGGTGATACTTGTCTAAATTCCTCATAGAATTTTTTATTGAATTTAGATGGCGATTCTAAAAGAATTTCATAAGTTTGTAGCTTATCTAGATGATTAAGTAATTTTTTTCTGTATTTGATCAACTCTATTTGTGAATCTGTTAAATCTTCTTTTGTTATAGAATCAATCATCTGATTAACCTTCTGTATCTATTTGAAAAAGCAAGTCATTACATAATAATTTTTTAATTAGCATATTTAAATATGAAGCTATTATACCTTTTTAAACTGTTTTGTATTTTCATCAACATCAGTATCTTCATCATCTTCTTCTGAAGATGTAAACTTCCCATCATCTTTTATACCTATAGCAAGTAATGTTTCTAAGTTTGCACCCCGCAGTCCAAAATTAAGTAATTCTCTTGTAGCTTCTAGAGTCTCAGGAACTCTAGATACACATTCATTTAGAACCCATGACCTCTTACTAACTTTACTTAAATGTTCTTGTATAGCATTTACAGAAAATTCAGACTTTCTCCATTGTGTTTGATAAACTAGATCCGTATCTAAATTATAAGTCTTGGCTAAGGCTAATGCTTCTTCATATTCCTGCAATTGGAAATTTCAATATTTCAAGTAATTGATAATAGTTTTTCTTTTATTTTGAAATTTCACCTCTATTTCAATTTTCCTAGAGTAAAGTTCTTCTGGTGTTGTGCTTTTCAATCCAATAAGTCTATATGTTCTGTGAAATATCTTTGATTTTTTTCTTTTTGGTTGAAATTTTTCAATATCAGTTATTGAATACAATGCAGTTTGCATTAAATTTGTTGTATAACTTAAAATTGTAGCAGGTTTCGATTCATCTTCCTCTTTTTCACTATCAGATGATAATTCTGTAATAATAAATCTAATGTTCATGAAAAATGGTTTGCATTAAGTTTTATAAAAATATCAAACATAATTTAGTTTGCGTAATAAGTGCATGGAATATTATATTCGTTTCATCAAATGTTTCTATACTAAAAGATACTCATCCTACCACGATTTTACAAAAACAGTTACAAAACTATTTCTTCACAAAATCTATGCATTTTTATAAAATAGAACTGACCTGATGAATGACTTTCACTATTTGATTCTCTAGTTCTTTTAGTACTTGTAATAACTACTTCACAATCCAAACATAAAAATCCTTTATCCTCATCAAGCTCTGCTATCTGAGGATGACTATATAAAAATTCTGGACTGGTCCCTAGCAAATTTTTTAGACTATTAATTGAGCACACAGAAATAGATCCTGAATACCTTGCAATTATTACAGCCTACAAATAAAATGAAAAAACTAAATATAAGTAAATATAAGTTTAATTATCTAAATTATTTTATATATAAATTGAATTTACATTATCAGACCACCATCCAATATCTAACGGTTGAAATTCTGATATGTTATTTAAAGACTTTTTAGATTTTATTGTTTTCAAAGGATTTACAGCATTATAATCTGGTTGTTCGGAAAGTTTCCATTGTTTTTGTAGCTTTAATGTTGGTAAACTCCAAATAGATATTATACCATCTGTATGAAGACATGATATCAATTGATCACTAGGAGATATACTAGTTTTGAATATTATAGACTGAGTTTGATTTTTAATTATTGGAATGAAATCCCATATGGAAAATTGAGACTTGTAAACTTCACTGTCTATTGAAGAAACAGATAGTTTATAGTAGGGATGATCATTTAATGTCCTCCAGCATGTTAAACCGATTTGTGAAGCTGAACACTAAAAAATTAAATTTCTTTATTTGATGATATTATAGTTTAATGCAAAAAAAGTATAATGCATAAAAAATGATTATAATTAAATTTTTGTGCATATACTTACAATCAATTTCTGATTGACACTATTACCAGCAACAAAAAATAAATTATGCTTTTCACTGTAAGTTACAGAATTAACACCATTTCTATAAAAGTTACCAAAAGAAAACTCATGATTTTCACTGAAGCCATTTCCAGAAATGCAATATGATTTCAGCAAACCACTATAAGTAACTCTAATAAATTCATAATCCCAGGTGTCACTTTTAACTCTTGGTTTCTTAAATATCATTGATGCTGTAGCATCTCCTGCTTCAAGAATATGAGGGTTTTGAGAAATTGATTTAGGACTGATATTAAAAATGTTATTTCCAAATGAATTATAAAATGACATATAGCCATTGCTTGAAGATAAAGATAAAATTGAACCATCTGGACTCCATACTAGTTTACGCCATTGTGGAAAAGCATCTTTTGGAGCTGAAAATTTAACAGATATAATTAATACAATATATCATATTTATGTAAGATTTTAATTAGTATTACTTGATGCTTTTCCAATAATGGATGAATATTCATCTTTGGATTTTCTGATTTCAATTATATTTTCTTGTAAAATAGCAAGAATTCGTCCCTTGTCTCCTATTGCAAATTTCCATGGTAGCGTATAACTTATCTGTTCTGAAATACTTTCTGGCAAAGAATATCGGTTGTTCAGGTACCTTAATGCATTTTTTATTGTTCCCGAAGTTGGTAAAATTACGGAATCATTTTTATATTTCTAAAAACAAATTAGGTTGGATTATTTAAAAAAAAAAAAATATATAACATTTTGTAAGTTGTTTACTGTTAATTCTGGTTCTTGTTTTCGAATAAAATATTCTAAAACTTCATATAAAATTGATTGATTTGCAGAATCATCTGTATTGACACTCATTTTTAAAACTGACTACTTATGTCCCATCGTCATATTACTAAAGCCTACAATATTGTTAAAATATGTATTCTGTATTACAATCTCTGAATGTTAGAAACACATAAAAAAACATCATAATTAAATAATAGAAAACTTCACAAAAATTTATTTAGCAACGTACGAATATTAATTTATTAAAGTTTAGATTTTAAATTATAACTTGCTCACGAAATTTAATTTCATATTTCAAGAAATATTTTATGCATAAAATGTAAAGATGACGTTTGCAGTAGTAGGTTATGCCTGTACACTATATCTTCTTTGCTATAGTGTTCTTTTGATAGGTATGGTCGTATGGTTTTACCAAACTTCTTCTGTCCTTTTGGTTGGCAGTTTGGCACCTGGTGTGAGCTCGTGCCGCACTGGTGGAGCGGGATTTTTAAAAAATTGAGGTGCGGAAAAACGTGGCGTGGTCTGAAGATCTATCTGAAACAGACTGAGTGGGCGGCGAGGCCGTCAACCAGGAAACCACCGCTCTGCCTTCACTCGTGTGAAAAGCAAGGGAGGCGGCAATCACCCGCAAGTGGAATTTACGAGGTGAAATTAACGATTGGAAAAGAGTGAGTTGCTAGGGTTTCATAGCGACATTTTGCTGCTCTTAGTAATCCGTGAAGTAGAACAATGGTTGGTATAATTTAGGTGCGAATAAGAATTGAGAGATAATGAAAGGTGGAAAGAACTTAAGTTTGGTGGAGGATTCTAGTAGAATTGTACTATACCTACGTCGAAGAGACTAAATACGAGATTGTAGTGCTTACTTCTCACGCGGGTAAAGGTGGTGGTTTTTTCTCTGGATAAGTCTCTGAAGTGGAACCATGCTGGTATTGCTACTGGTTTGGAGGAGTTAATGAAGCAGTTATCGATGTAGAGGGTGCCTTTGGAGCAGTCCGGATTGGTTATAAATTTGAGAAATCTTTAGTTCGTATGTATGGGAGTGGATAGGTGAATTTCATGCCACTGATATTTTTTGTCAATTCATCTGTCTTTTCATTGTCACAGATGCTTGCTTGCATATATCCGGGGATCCATGCCAGAACGACTGACCTTCGAACTCAGACAGTATATCATTTTGATTTTGAAGAGGAATGTATGGGACGGTGCAATTTATCTAAGAATTTCCTTGCATTTCTGCTAATGGGCAAGTGCAGCTGTTCTACGCAGCTGTCTTATGCAATACCTGTGAAGGAGCTTCCAGTAACACCGGCACCTGCTGCCACTATATTTCGCTAACTTCCATCTCACCGCCTTATCCAAATTTACTCTTTATAAATCTAGTCGCGCATCTATTGTGCAACTCATTTCTGGTGCAACTCCCCTCTCTGTCCTTGCTGCGAAGATGTCGAGGACCTGAAACATATTTTTTGGGCCTGCTTATACACTTCGACGTTCAATATTCCCGCTTATTTTAAATGTTACCCTTTTATACTCGCCTAGCGCTCTTTTTTATACTTACCACGTACTATACATAGTATAACACCGCCGTAGACATCCTGGTGTTCCTGCATCTTATTTTCTTTCCTCCCATTTCTTTGCCACTCATTTGAATTTTCCCGCATTTTACCTATATACACAACTTAGGCAAGCGCATTAGCGCAGCACACTGCAGGGCCCTTTCTACATATATACTTATGTGTGTTCTGTGCATTCTGTGTGTTCCCGACAAGGACAGATGGATGATCTGTTCTGTTTACGTAAGACAGAGACAGACGTAGAGAAAAGTTTTCACTAATCTCTGCACATATATATATGTAGAAAGGGACCTGCACTACCTGCAGTCTGCAGTGTGCCTTCGCCAGGCGGTGTTTGGCTCAGAATTCTGGTCTGACGTGCAGTATACCTTGCACCTATACCGACGATCGACGATTCGACGAATCGTGCAATGTATTGCTGATATGTTAACCAAAACGCGAGATATAGGATATAGCATGATGAAGGTTTGACGTGTTAAACAAAGGAAGAAGATGACTGTCGTCGAATTTAGCACACACTTTTTATTCTTGTACACATATTATATAGTATGTATGAGTATGTTCGGTACAACGTACAAGCGTGGATTCGGGGAATGGAATAGTGCATGTGTTATGTGTTGAGATAACTGGTAATAGTAACTTACGAAAGCGTTTGAGCAAGTTATCAGAAGTTATTATTTTGCATGTTTCTTTCGGATTTTGCTGTTAAAATTTGACAATGCGCGAAGTGCCGCGCCTTACGCGTGCCATGCGCACTTTTACAGACTTAGAGCGTAAGTTGGATTTAAGAAACCCCAATGACTTCGACGCTAAAAGGCAGGAAGTTGCTGCAAAAGTCAAGAGGTAACTTGAATTTAGGTTATCTAAATTACAACAAATGTTGTAATGTAATATTTTAATAATACAGATGTGCGACATTTTATGTCTTTATATGCAAAATATTTTTTATCAAGTTATAATATTTTAATGATTTTGTATAAATATTTTTAATATATTTTTGATAACAAATGAAACAATGAAAATCTATTTCATTATATACATTTTTAATAACTGTATTTAATTATGCTGAACATAAACATTCTGATTTTCCATTGGCTTAGTTAGGCATGTAGTCTTTAATAGTAATAATTAAACCTGTAATTTATATTATAATTACAGATCTCTAAGCTGGAATGAAATTTGTAAACAAGTACCAAAGGATATTGTAGCTCTGCTTAATAAGATGTATCACCTTGTATCAACTATTTGTGGTAATTTTGTTTTTTCATTTCATATAATTCATTTTGTTAATAAGGTATAACTTATTTTTATCATACTAAGTATTTTTTGTTTATTTTGTAGATGGACAACCTACAGAAATGATTAATGAATTATCTGTTTATATATTACGGATGTTAATTCAAGAGAAAGTAGTTAGTCTGAAAACAACAAAAGAATTAAAACAACTACTAGGTACAGCTGATCAAAAATCCTTAAAAGAATTAATTCAGGTAATCAAATATCATGAATATAATAACTTTTTTTTAGTCAACAGTAATAATAGTAATAAGAATATTTTTCAGTCTGCACAACAAGTACAAAATATAATATCTGAGGAAGATCTAAATTTAATTTTAAACAATGGAGAAAATAAAGAAGAGACCGGTCTTAAATCGGAACCTTTTGGTAGCAAAATTCCATATAATGCAGGTGAAGTTGAATGGCCAGATACTAGTCTGCTCCATGATATGACTCCTAAGAAACAAGATAGTATAACAGATAGATTTGAAGAGCTAATGAGACCACCACAGGTAGAAACAGTTACGAGAAAAACTGAGGTTAGTACCAAAATATAATTTTATTAGTTATTTTAAAATCATATTATAAAATTTAATTATATGGTTTTTAGTTCGATAAGCAACAAGTGAATAGAGGGATGAAAAGGGCTTTTGAGAAGTATCAAACAGCTATGTCATATGATGAATTTGTAGAAGTTATGATAAGTAAATTGAAAGCACCTCAAAATTTAGCTCAAAGTGAATTGTTTGATTTGCTAGGATATGAAAATATTGAATTTATCGAATACATTATTGAACATCGTAAGCAAATATTAGCATGGCACACTAATAAAAAATTAACAAAAACTTTTTCCTGTAAGTTTAACTGTCTGTAAGAATCATATGTTTTTAATGCTGTATGTAATTTAAATTCACCATTGATTAATAATTTATATAGCAATGGAGAAGCAGCCACAAATAGCTTCTCAAGTAGTAGTGCAGTCAGAAAAAGAGAAGCAGTTACTTAAACAAGTACGAAAAGAAGAAAAAAAGTTGCTAAAAGTAGCTAATAAGTTCGATAATATAGATGATGATGATGATGAAGAGGTTTTTAACCCAATAGAATTACGATTAAAAAGGCAAGAAGCATTATTGTTTGCAAAAGCTGAACCTTTATTTAAAAAAAATAGGACTAGTATTTCAACAACTGTTCGTGAGAATTATCCATTTGTTTTTGACTGTAAATTAAGTTCAAAAGCTACTGCAGGTAACTATAAATACTTTAAACAGATGCTGAAACCATTACTGATGACTACATAGTATTTATTTAGACTAGGTTAGAAAAAAGTGGATGACAAAGTAATTAACTATCGATCAGTATGTTATTGACATTTGAGTATTTTCTTTTTATTATTTTTCTATTACATTTTTCATGAATTATATTAGACATTCACTTTTATCTAACTTATGGTAAATAAATTATTATTAAAATTTCTTAGGAAAACTCAAAATTAAATTAGAATAATGAAAAATACTATATAGCCACCAGTAATACCACAGTATGATGGATGTATGTATGTAATCAAGTTGCACTGATAAATTCAAATGAGATTTCAAATGATTGATCTCAGATTTCTAAAAATTACTTGTCATATTATTCTGGTCTACATAGAAACACATCTATTATGAATTGTAAAAATAGCCCACATAAAAATCATAAAAAATCGTATTTTAATCATAACTTACTGAGATGCGATTTCACATGAAATTGTAGTTAACAAAAGTGGTAGATATGATTAAGATACATATTTTTTGTGTTATAATATTTGTCATATAATTACATTTTTCATATAATTGCATTCTTCAAAGATATGAGTATATGCCAAAATACTCAATTTTGTCAAAAACGAAATCTTTTCACACTCTTGTAAAGATATCGATTTATATAAAAACTTTAATACAAAAGTTGTAGATCTTATTAAAACAAAACTTTTTCCTGTGAAACCTATTTTTGTGAGTCCTAAAAAATGATTTAAAAGCCTAAATACATTGAAAATAATCGATTTTCGTATATTATTTTTTATATATTACTTAAAAAGTATATTGACTTCTAAAATTTACGTAATGATGGTTGTGCCTTACATTTGAAAACAAAGTTTTTACATAGACAGCAGGAGGTTGGTGCGTGACAAGGCATAGAAAAGCGCGGCTTCCTAGTTGAATTTCATGTTAGAAGGAAAACAAAATATTTTAATTTACAACCTTTTAGGTTTTGTATCTGGAACAAGAATCATTTTACCTGAAAATGTGAAAAGGACTGATACTCAACTTTGTGAACAAGTTGATATTCCTATTCCAGCATTGGATCCTTTGACTATTGGAAATGAACGAGTACAAATATCATCTTTAGATGAGGTAATTAAAAAAAACTTTATTGGTAAAAAATAGTTGTTAACACATTTTATGAGTATTTTAGGTAGGTCAAATGGCTTTCAAAGGTGTAGAAGCATTAAATAGGATACAGAGTATAGTTTTTGATGCAGCCTATCACACAAATGAAAATTTGCTTATTTGTGCTCCAACCGGTGCAGGAAAAACTAATGTTGCACTTTTAACTGTAGTTCACCAAATAAAATTGCATATCGATAATGGTATTTTAAAAACAAATGAATTCAAAATCGTGTACATTGCTCCGATGAAAGCATTGGCAGCAGAAATGACAGCAAATTTTAGTAAAAGGTAAGGTTTTTTTTAGTTAGTAATTCCATCTATAGATCATTTTTTATTTGAATCCAAAATTTTTATTGGATTATGTTTCGTATTTTACCCAGATTAGGAAATTTAGGGATCGCAGTGCGAGAACTGACAGGAGATATGCAATTAACAAAGACTGAAATACAGAATACACAAATGATTGTAACAACTCCTGAAAAATGGGATGTTGTTACACGAAAAGGTACTGGAGATGTTGCTTTAACTAGGATAGTCAGATTACTAATCATTGATGAAGTTCATTTACTTCATGGAGACCGAGGGCCTGTTGTAGAGGCTCTTGTCGCTCGTACTCTTAGACAAGTGAGTTATATTTTATTACTTATTATTGCCTATAAATAAAATTAGATGTTTCTTATATTCATTTTTATTTATAAAAATCTTGTGATAGGCCTACTGTAAAACCAATTTTACGAAATTATTTAAGTAATTAAGATAGGTAGACAAAATATGTAGAAATTTAATTAATTTTTACTGAGTAATTCTAACAGGTGGAATCTTCCCAAAGTATGATTAGAATTGTTGGTTTGTCTGCTACCTTACCAAATTATGTTGATGTTGCCAGATTCCTAAGAGTAAATCCCTACAAAGGATTGTTTTACTTCGATTATCGCTTCCGTCCTGTACCTCTAAGTCAAACTTTCATTGGCGTCAAAGCAATAAAGCCAATGCAACAAATGAATGACATGGACACTGTTTGCTACAATCAAGTGATTGATATGGTTCGTAAAGGACATCAGGTAAAAAAAAATCACTATTTTCGTAGATATAAGATCGTTACCGATAAAAAAATACGAAATCACATTTTATTAAATTACAGGTCATGGTATTTGTTCATGCACGAAATGCAACAATTAGAACTGCTAATGTAATTAAAGAAATGTCTTTGCAAAATGGAACACACAAATTGTTCCTTTCAGAAGAAGGATCAAAACTGGCACAAAGGGCATTTCAAAAATCGCCCAACAAATATTTATCTGAACTATTTGATCATGGTTTATCAGTACATCATGCTGGCATGTTGCGTACTGACAGGTATAGCATCTTTATTACAAATTTTGTTAAGAAATAAATTTTTACTTTAGTATTAAAATTACAATTTATTTCTAATTTAGAAATTTAGTTGAAAAGTATTTCGGAGAAGGAGTTATTAAGGTACTCGTTTGTACTTCAACGCTTGCTTGGGGCGTTAATTTACCAGCTCATGCTGTAATCATTCGCGTAAGAGATTTTTTAAAGCTCTTGTACTTATATTCACTTATATTGACTTTGATATTTAAAATATGTTATATTTTTAGGGGACCGAAATTTACGATTCAAAGCATGGATCGTTTATCGACTTAGGTATACTCGATGTCCTGCAAATATTTGGGCGTGCGGGTAGACCGCAATTCGATACATCGGGACATGCAGTCATTATAACATCTCACGATAAATTATCGCATTACCTATCGTTATTAACAAATCAATTTCCAATCGAAAGTAGTTTTATTAGGTATCTCGCTGATAATCTAAATGCAGAGGTATCTATTGCAAAAAGTATACTTTGTAACGAATATATTCTTACAGAAACATAATATTATTACCTGCTTAACAGATAGTTTTAGGTACTATATCCAATATTGAAGAAGCCGTTAAGTGGTTGAGTTACACTTATCTGTTCGTTCGAATGAGACTCAACCATCTTGCGTACGGTATCGAATATCAGACAATCGTCGAGGATGCTAATTTGGAAAAGAAACGAAAAGAATTGATACACGATGCAGCTATGAGGCTTGACAAAGCGAGAATGATTCGTTATAATACAGCTACCGGAGATTTGAATGCTACAGGTTTGTATTCAGAAGAGCTGCCACACTCTTTGAGATAATGTGTAGGAACCCACTTTACTCACTCAATTTTCAATTAAAAAAAAAAGTGGGTTCCTGCAATGGTCGATCCCAGCTAGGTGTAGCATCACTTTAAAATTGAATTTTAAAGAAATAATTATTCTTAATCTATGTCACATTTAGATTTGGGAAGAACTGCCAGTCATTTTTATTTGAAATATGACACAATAGAAATATTTAATGATTTGATGAAACCAATTATGAATGAAGCTGATATTTTGGGGATGATATCTCGTTCCCAAGAGTTTGAACAACTTAAAGTAAGAGACGATGAAATGGATGAACTAGAAAATTTGCAGGGAGATTATTGCGAAGTTATTCCACAAGGTGGAAAAGAAAATATTCATGGCAAAGTTAATATATTAATTCAGACTTATCTGTCAAAAGGAAGAGTTCAGTCTTTTTCTTTATTGTCAGATCAAGCATATATTACGCAGGTAATAAATTATTTATTTTATATTAGTTCAATTTTGTCTATTAAATTTCTTCACTTGTAGAATGCAGTGCGTATTTGTAGAGCTTTATTTGAAATGATGCTGCGGAATAATAATGCGATTATGTCTGGACGAGTTCTCGGTATGGCCAAAATGTTAGAGCTACAGCAATGGGATCACATGAGTGCCTTGCGTCAATTTTATTGCCTGCCGCATGAAGTCGTATCTAAAATTGAAGAACGTGATCTTACGGTAGAAAGACTTAGGGAAATGAACGTTGCAGAAATTGGTTAGTATTTTATTTGTGTAAAGTATAAAAATTCATAAGAACATATTTATCTTGTGCATATTGATTTTTAGGAAATATGCTCCGCAATCAAAGAGCTGCAGCGCTCGTGAAGAAGTGTTGTGACGAATTTCCTTGTCTCGACTTTGACGCTATGCTGCAACCCATAACCCGTACAGTTCTTAGAATTCGTTTACAAATTATTCCCGAATTCAGGTGGAACGACAAGATTCATGGCAAAAACTCAGAAACTTTTTGGTTGTGGATCGAGGATCCGGATAATAATTACATATACCATTACGAATATATACAACTTACAAAGAAACAGGTACGTTCGTATGAAAATATGCGATTTTGAGCTCAATAAAAACATTTATTTGATTTTTGAAATTATACAGGTAGTGACAGGATCGGGCCAAGAATTAGTAATGACCATTCCATTAAGTGAGCCGCTCCCTACTCAGTATTTTGTAAAAGCTACAAGTGATCGTTGGTTGGGCTGTGAGTTTATGCAATCGTTAAGACTCTCTGGTCTTATTTTGCCAGAAACTCATCCTCCCCACACGGGTAAAATTACAAGCTAATTTATTGTAGAAAATTTAAGGTCCTTATAGTATATTGATGATAATAATAACGAAAAATATTTTGTTTTTCACAGACCTCCTTGAGTTACAACCACTGCCCGTTAGTGCACTAAAAGCACCAGAATTTGAAAAACTTTACAGGTTTACTCATTTTAACCCCATTCAGACACAGATTTTCCACTGCCTTTACCACACAGATAACAATGTGTTACTCGGAGCCCCAACTGGTTCGGGTAAGACAATAGCCGCTGAAATTGCTATGATGAGAGTCTTTCGAACTCAGCCAGATCGGAAGGTATTTAAATTTTAACATTACACGTTCATATTTATTTTATGCAGATATGGGTAAAATGATAATTAAATAATTTCCTAGACAACAATTAGAACATCATTTTTAATTAATTTCTTACTAATTTTAGATCGTGTATATTGCTCCATTAAAAGCTTTGGTCAGAGAACGAATCAAAGACTGGACAAAACGTCTAGGGAGCCAATTAGGAAAAAGTGTAGTTGAACTGACGGGAGACGTAACTCCCGATATAAAAGTCATTTCTACGTCCGACGTTATCGTTACCACTCCTGAAAAGTGGGATGGCATCAGTAGAAGCTGGCAAACAAGAAATTATGTTCAAAAAGTAGCTCTTATCATTATAGACGAGATCCACTTGTTGGGTGAGGATCGAGGGCCTGTTCTCGAAGTTATTGTCTCAAGAACGAATTTCATTGCTTCTCACACCTCCAAAACTTTAAGAATCATCGGACTTTCCACTGCCCTGGCTAATGCTGTTGACTTAGGCCACTGGCTTGGAATAAAGAGAGTTCGTACATACAAAGCTCTTACACTTATTACATATTATAATCATAAATGTAAAAAACTTACACACATACTTTTTAGATGGGACTGTACAACTTCCGGCCTTCAGTCAGACCGGTACCGCTCGAAGTCCACATAGCTGGTTTTCCGGGTAAGCACTATTGTCCCCGTATGGCGACGATGAACAAGCCGACATTCGCGGCGATACGACAACACGCACCTACCAGTCCGTCTCTCATCTTCGTATCTTCCCGAAGGCAAACGCGATTAACAGCTTTGGACCTTATTGCGTACCTCGCCGCCGAAGACAATCCAAAACAGTGGTTGCACATGCCGGAAGAGGAGATGGATAATATTTTAGATAATATCAAGGATGTTAACCTTAAACTGACTCTTGCTTTTGGCATTGGACTGCATCATGCCGGCTTGGAGGAAAGGGATCGGCAAACTGTCGAGGAACTTTTTGTTAATAACAAGATTCAGGTTAGTGCAACCGTACAGGCTTTTATAATAATTTCAATTAATACGCTCAATTATGTTTCCAGGTTCTCGTAACAACGGCAACATTAGCTTGGGGTGTCAATTTCCCAGCTCACTTGGTCATCATCAAGGGTACCGAATATTACGATGGCAAGTTAAAACGCTACGTCGACATGCCAATTACTGATGTTCTACAAATGATGGGTCGTGCGGGCAGGCCTCAATTTGACGACTCAGGAGTTGCTGTCGTTCTTGTCCATGACGTTAAGAAGAACTTCTACAAGCAGTTTTTGTATGAACCCTTCCCAGTTGAATCGAGTCTACTTGAGGTGCTGCCAGATCACATAAATGCCGAAATCGTTGCGGCTACAATTAAGAGCAAACAGGAGTATCTTGACTATCTCACATGGACGTACTTCTTTCGACGTTTACTGAAAAATCCGCGTTATTATAATCTGGATAGTATGGAGCCGGAACATGTTAATTCGTATCTCAGCAAACTTGTCGATGATACGTTGTCTGTACTTGTGGAGGCTCAGTGTATATATAATGATGAGGCAAGTGCATTGTTTTTCTAATAATTCGAAAATTTACATTTTTAAAAATTAATGAAACAATTTTGTTATTTCAGGAAGAACAATGTATAGGTCCACTTCCTTTAGGTAGAATCGCATCGTATTATTATTTATCTTATCAAACAATCGCCATGTTCAGTGAAACTCTAGTTGACAATCTTTCATTAGAAAAATGTTTAAGGATAATGAGTAATGCTCATGAGTATGACGAGCTTCCCGTCAGACATAACGAGGATTTACAGAATGAGTAGGTTCATAAAAAAATAAAATATTAGCTTTTACTTAATAATGACTAAATTTTTTTAATAACAGAGATTTGGCGAAAATGTGTCGATATCCAGTAGAAGGTTTATCTTATGATTCATCCAATACAAAAACGTTTTTACTTTTACAAGCGCATTTCTCAAGGCTACCACTTCCATGTGCTGATTATTATACTGATTTGAAATCAGTGCTGGATCAATCTATAAGAATATTACAGGTAAATATTTTTTGACAATCATTTATTTTGAAAAATAGGTACAATTGCATTCGGCAAAAACATTCAACACACAGTTACAGTCATACACACGCACGAATCCACATATATGCGCGAGTGCACACCTAACACGCTATATAGTTATTAAATGTAATTAATAGATATAACAAATATGCATATTCTAGGCTATGATAGACGTAGTAGCCGAACGAGGTTATCTTTCGTCAACACTTCAAATAATGCAATTGCTTCAAATGGTCCTGCAAGCAAGATGGATTGATGAACCAGCCGTACTTACATTACCTTACATCGAAAAAGAACATTTACACTTATTTTCTGACTTCCCTAAATGCCTTCCGTGGTTTTGTGCTACATTTGCTAATAATTATGGTAGACTATCAAATGTCTTACTACAAGAGTTCATCGATGATCACGTCAGCAGGGTAAATTGTATTATTAAAATATGTTATCAACTTAAAATGGAAGTAGAATTTGAACTTTTTATTTTTATACAAAAATATTAATTTGTCACATGAAACAATTATTCAGATACATCATGTTGCTAAGGAAATGCCGGTATTATTCATCGATCTCAGCGTTCAAGGAGACTTAGAGTCACAAGAGACTGAAATGAAAATTGAATTTACTTCCAAGAAAGAAACAAAGTATTTGGAGCTTCGCAAAGGCCAGGAATATACACTGGTAGTGGGTACGAGGAGAAAAAATCATTCACAGTCATTAAGAGCGCATTGTCCGAAATACCACCGTGCAAAGGACGAGGGCTGGTTTTTGATACTTGGCGACATCGAACGTCGCGAGTTATGGGCCTTGAAGCGAGTAGCTGGAGTCAGTGGACCGCGAAAGACTCATTTCTTACAATTTACTACCCCGGCGACTCTGGGTGAGTTCACGAAATTTAAATTCAAGAAATAAAATTTAATATGTATGTTACATACAGTCAGATTTTTCTATGTTCAGGCAGATAAAGCATTACTATTATCATTAAGTAATTCTCATTAAAAAATGTGAATTTTTTCCTTTTATTTATAACTATGAATGATCAATAGATTTAATCAACGTCATAATTTAGAAAAAATATAATTTTTTTCAGGTCCTACTAGGCTGCAATTCTATGTTATGTCAGATTGTTACATAGGTCTGGATCAACAATACACTGTTCCAATAAATGTGATATCGTAATAACTACTAAAATACTTAGTTATATTATACTTACCTGTAAAATAAAGAAATAAGTATTTAAATATAAAATAAAAAAATAAATAATAAGATTTGTAAAAAGGAATAAAACTTTTTAAGAACGATTAACGTTTTAAATTTATTTGTTTATAATCTTATCAATTTTTTTCTCATCCTTTCCCTGAAGGATGCAACGCAACAATAGAAAATTTCGGTTCTGTGAATATAAAGAATGGAAGATATACTTTCAAATGTTAATGTAATGTTGCGCACACTGCTGCATTGTTGTTTTCTAATAAAAAAATGTTTAAGTAACATATCTTCTTTTCCTCTGTAAAATAGCAATGCAATTAAATAAAAATTTATATACTTGACATTTTTCTAACTATGATTTTTTTATTTTGCTTTTAAATATTCGTAGGAACCACATATTAACAGAAGCCTCTGCTTTTGCTTTTATATTTGTCGTAAAATTCAATACACAAAGTTAATAATGCTGTCATCAAGTTCCAGCTTTTCTTTGTAAGACGTATATGTACAAAAAATACTGTTGTCGTAAATCGTTTAAGTGTTCCACTAATATTACTTCTTTTAAAAATTACAATTAACGACTCTCGTGCGATTTCTTCACAGTCAATCGGGATTTATAAAAATTAAATACATTACGTATATCGTCGTTCCTGTGTTTCCTACGTTTTTTCGTCATCTCAGAAAGCTTTCATTACATCAAAGTCAATGTTTGCACGGAGAATATTATAATTGAAGCGCGACAACCCTTACATAGAAAAAATGTAAAGATTACTTATGAAAGTTTTGTAAGTTTTTGTCTAAATATAATTGGATATTTAGACGATATTGAATTTATATGATATTAGTCTTATTATTTTTTATTTTTTTTTTTATTAATTATTATGTAGAACATGTATTATGTATTTTTATCAACAGATTTCCAAGATTTACAGTAATACGCTTTCATAAATTATTCATTTAAAATCGCAATGTTATATATATCATATTTTTTTCAACTTTTAGAATTTTTTATTAGTCATATAGGTTTTCTTATACTCACATATAGACGTGTTTAAAAAAATTGCAATTTAAAAAATTACCTATAATACTAAGTTTATTTCAACTTTATGTAAAAAGATGGAACGAGTTTTGTAGCAGCTTTGATTAATATAAATAAGAAATATTTTCCTTATCAAAATATGAACTTTTATTATGTTAAAAGTTCATGATTTAATAATAAAACTTATAAAAAATGAATGGTTTGTTAACGCGTTAATGAATGAAAATGATAACACAATGTCGCGCTTCAATTTTACATAAATACATTAATCAGTGAAGATATGTTGAACACAATACGCGAGAAATCGAAAAAGAGCATTTGTTTGTATCTTTTTTTACTCTGAATGATACACATGATACGTATTGGCCTAGACATTCGCAAATGCCGATTTAATTATTTTTCTCGGGATTACATTGGAAATATGCAGTGTAATTAAGAGCGGTGTGCGAACACGGTGTCCTCTATTACAATACATAAATATTTGACAAACTGTTCAAAATGTATGGTTACAATCGCCTAGAACTCGTTAATGATCGCCAAACTGCGTGCGGCACGATAAAAATTCTGCTAAGTGTGTGAGTGCGCTTTTTTATTTTATTTTGCATTAGAGCGACACTTTTGCTTCTTGCCTTGCGCGGAAATATCGCCGGCGCGTTATAAGCTGTTGAAAGAAAAATCATAATAGTTAGTATATTGAGACATTTAGTTTCGGACAATCTTTATCGTGTCTTTTAATATGTTATTCAAATTAAAATCAATGACACATACTTTGCACGTGTGTGTGTGTGTGTGTGTGTGTGTGTGTGTGTGTGTGTGTGTGTGTGCGTGTGTGTGTGTGTGTGTGTGCGTGTG
>JAYJLV010000056.1:2976166-2989662 GCA_036873485.1 Torymus texanus
CGTTCGATAGAGGGGCGAGGGGTAGGGGGGCTGATAGAGGTTTCAAATTACAGAATGTTCTAGAACATTCGATAGAAGGGTGGGGGTGCTGATGGGCGAGGGGGGGGGGTCCGGAAGCCCTGTTGCTTATCTACTAAAGATCTAAAAATTATATTGTTGCAATACTAAATATTAATATAACTTTATAAATTCTGTATTAAAAAAATTTACTGTGAAATATGTTTGATAAAATGTTATTTCATGTTATAAAATTTTTTATTTCCGCTTGTGAGATATAGAGAAATAAGGAGAAAAAAGTTTATTTTTTTATTAATAACTTGTATAGATAGTAATGGCGGACTTCTTAAAAAAGGTCTACAAAGATTTTATAATTAAATTCTATTTTTTTTTTCAAATAAAATTATCAATCATTTTTTGAGATTTCAAAACCCATAACAAAGCTAATTTTCTAACAATAGTTCGTTGGAACGCTCGACCACAAATTTCTCGTATCCCTTTAAACGCCGAACATTTTTGTTCGTAACCACGTTTGCGCACGCGCTGATTTTCAAATAAAACATGCGCATTTTGGAATTTCTAAAGCGTGCCCTCGGCATCGCCACAATCGAATACGGAAAAAATACTGCTTGAGAAACCCAAGCTTCAGGCTATTGGTACTCGTCAACTGCATAGCAAAAAAAGATTTGCAGCTCCTCTTTTTGCACTTCTCCGATGAAAAACAAAAAATAAAAAAAATAAAAAAAATAGAAAAATAATAACGGCACGCACTAGCAAAAATATCTTTATTCCTTTCACGGCGACTATGATACCCTGCTTCGCGTGTATACGGCCAGGCAGGAGAAGAAAAAATAAAGCTAGATCAAAGTGCGCGTGCGCGCGCGCAATGATTATGGCCTTTTTTATAAGTAAGAAACGACGCGTGATGCGTGTCCTGAATTTTTCCACGGACGATCGTCGCGGAAATTGGAGCTACGACGATGAAAGGCTGCTCCTGTCGCTCTTCGCGCAGAAGCTTTTTCATTTCGCCTCATTTTTTTCGCCCGCACCACCTCCTAACGACAAATATTAAACGTTTCCGCTTGCGAGCTGCAGCTTTGTGCAGCACGTTTTTCTTCTTCGCTATCTTTCTTTTGGCTGCCGAGCGGCAATGATTAAAAATCTTTTACGCATTTTACTTAACTTTGCCATCTCGTTTTAAGTGTTTTTAGACTTTTCCAGGCGTGGCGTTATTGAAATATTTTAGGCTTTATTGCTTTAGTATATCTTTTAAGAAAAAAGAATGGGTTTATTTCTGCAATATGTGCTGATATTCCAAATGATATTTCTTTATTATAGATTACGTAGTTAACTTGAAAAACAATATAATTTTTTACGTTACGCTACGTAAAGTGCTACGTTTACACGTAAAGAGTCAAAATCGTACATTTTGGTACTAGTTCGGGAAGTTATTTTATTCTCGTGTTTGCGTCGGCGTCGAAGCAAGGATAAAAGGTCACACGAGGTTAAAATCACTTTCTGGTTTGTGTATCGAACAGTATTTTTTAATACGACGAACACAAAGCTTGATTTAGCGATCCTTGCAATCGAGATTTGCACACGGAGTGTCAAAAAATAATGTTGATACATGTGATAAAAATTATTCTCACACAAATGTGATTGTCAACCTCACAGTCGCACAACAATCATTTTTCTTACACTATTTATCAAAACATTAACTGCAGCTAAGTTATGTTTATACTTATTGAAATCATTTTAAACAGATTTTTAATTATAGTTCCAAAACACAATAAAAGAATAAGTAACAAGATCAGTCATTTTTGGCCATTACTTGTTATAATAGTTTACCTAACAATCTCAAAACACTATCAAACAAAAACAGCATAAAAATTAAACTAAAGGAATGGATAATTACAAATTAAAATCAGCCAGTTATGAATATACAGTAAAGAAATTAGAATAGACTGCAACAAAATCCGAACAATCTTACATGAAGTAATATACACCAAAAAGGGATATGTCCTAATATTAAAATATAAAGGGAAGGAGAACAACCGTCAAGTATGACTGTCGAACATCGGAAGTCCACGTAGATAAGACTGCGTGACACATTATTATTATTAACGAAATGTATTAAATTGTAAGTTTATTTTGTAAGTTATTATGTATACCAGACCAGTGTACAGGAAGTTACTACATCTGCTGAACTACTTTTGTAAAGTAATTTTGTATTTACTCTGGTTTTAATCAAATTAAAAAAAAAAAGAAAAAAAGAATGGAAAACAATTGGATTCATTCAGCTCATGATATAAAATACGTCTTTAGTTAAGAAATTTTTTAAAGGTAAAATATAAAAAAAATGAAATATCCATAGTAGTTAAAGCTTCGGTTTGATAAAAGTTTTAAAACCCGTATATCAACCAGGAGAATATAGACTTACTCCACGAGATTCGTTTTCAATATATTAATCATTTTATATCTATTCAAGAAATAAAATTTGGGTTCATTAGTATGCACCAAAAAAGAGCATTCTTTGGTTTAGTTCTCGATAATGCAAATCGTTATTAGCATAATAATATATTGCGGTCGGTTTAAAGGCAATGTTAACTTACTTTCAAAGTTAGTTTGAATGATTAAAAGTTTCAAAAGTTTAGCTTCTCTATCATAACTGGCAATCTTTAGTTATGGCTTTTATTAATTTTTTAATACTGTAATTAATCAAAAGTTGTTGCTTAAGAAGTTTTAATACTGATTTGTTTGATTGAGGCACGAGAGTTAAGAGTATGAGGGAATCTTTTTTCAAATAGTTTAACTTTGTTATCAATATCTAGACTATCAACTATTTCTTCACAATTATACAAATGGATATTATGAATGAGAAAAATTTGAATAGTCATAACATATGTAAATTTCCTTTATTCGCTCAATTTTCATAGGTGCTCTGAATTCTAATGAAATAAAAGCATATGCTAATAATAAGGAAGTCATTATATGTTTGAGGTGGTGTATTTTTTGGAAAATATCAACGGCAGAAAGATCAATATATGAAGATGAGTTTTCAGGTTGTTGTCGCAGTTCAGTTTTTTCTAAAGTTTGAACAGTTAATGTAAAAATCAGTCTTCTCCTAAAGGACACAATGAAAATATACTCAAATAGGCAAAAAATTACTTCTTTACTTCAACGAAGAATCAACAATTCAATGAAAATATTTTTTTGCTTTTAAGTATTATGGTGCTTTTCAAACTGTATAATATATATTCTTTATTGGCAATTCAATTGACAAATTTTACTGGCACGCATGATATTATATCGAAAAGAAGGCTTATCCAATTCTGTCACACAAACTAAGTTATCGAGGAAAAAGCAAATAAATACAACAGTTACGTTATGTAAATCGGGATCTGCGTTGATTCCTTGAAGGAAACTCGATGGCGCAATAAAAATATGTTCATACATCCTCGAGGAGGAGAAACGTCTTCTTTCCGCCAACTATAGAAGCGAGTAAGTAGCTCGGCACGGATTCCCATATTTTCGATCGCCTTTAAAAAACGCAATTTCCCCATTGGTAATGGGCGAATTTAAGGGATGCTCACGCCTGAAAGATTCTCCAACCGGCACGAGAGGTATATAGGCATCCCCTTTCTCTCCCCTCCTCTACGGCACTCGACGGCATATTGAACTGCGCTCGACTTGGCATAACTGTGCGAAGGCCCGTAAAGTTGCCGGCGCGCGCTGGAATCAATTTCGATGATTTAAAAGATCGGACGCGCTCGCGACGGTTATCGCGTGGAACGCTTGGATGGTCTTTCTATTTAATTTTTACTTCTTCGACTTTATTTACCTCTCGGGGTACTTTAAATCTGTCAAGGCAATATGATATAAAATATTCAATAGTAGGTCGTTCTCGATATGTGAGTATGTGCACGCGCTGTTTGCGTACCGTCGAGAGTTCGTGGATGTAGGCGCAGTTAGATGCTGGATGAAAAGTTATTGTTTGCTCGTTGACTTTTATGGCCCCACGATTGCCATACCTCATCGCGAAGTGCGTGGAAAGAGATTTTTTCCGGGTACGATTGGGGATTAGATTTACTTGAGTGCCTGTGCTGCTGCCTAAAATTAAGTGAAATATATAATGTTATTTTACATATGTACTTTAATAGTCTAAATAAAGATAGATTCAGTAATGAAGTTGCAATTCCATTACTATATATTTTATAGTATTACGACTTATTTTATTCAAAATCTTATTTAATTCCTGGAATTTGTACTTCATTAACCAAGGATTATGTTGTCAAAGGAAAAGCTTTGCCACTATCAAAATGTTCGAATTCGAGATTCTAATGAATTTCACTATTATAAAGACCATTCAGCCAGTGTATGCATTTTGTAGAATATATTTTGTTGAGATATGAAAGTATAGCCAAGAATAATTGGGACATGAACAAATTAGATTTTGTAAATTAATTTAGTATTTTAAATTTCATGCAAAGGAAAAGGAAACATAAACAAATAGGTTAATTTTTAACAATATTTGAAATCTATATATAATAATTTTAACGTATTTGTCGATAATATCTTAGAAGAATAATATATTTGTTAATATATAAATTGAAATGGAATGAAAAACCCCAAGATGAACTCAGTCACTGAACGGAAGCTAATTCTCATAGCGGTTTATGTTGTTTTTTTTATCTCGTCCTTTCTGAATGTTAGTGATATCTTTGTACGTAATAATTAATATTATGTAGCGATTTTAGAATAAAAAGTAAGACATCAAATAATTAGCTAATATTTTACTAATATCATTGATGTATATTAATTAAAGAACGTGTACCTTGGTAAAAATATTAACCATAAAGTACCTACTTTAGCCTACGTAATGATTGTGATTGGTCGATTTGAAATGGATATGTAAAATTTGATTGGCCCACGATAGGGCACGCGCAGCACTCATTGACACTTCTAGTGTAGTAAATCGAGAAATGCTGAAAGTTTAAAATAAACAAAAAAAATAAATTTAGGGAAATGAAAGAAAAGTTAAATAAAGATGAAGTGTGCTAAAATAAGTAGAAAAATCAAGATTTCATGCGATATTCAGTAGTAAAAAATGTCTTTTTAAATATTTTCTCATTTACACGTAGATAAATTTGTACGTAAATGATTAAGCTTACATGGATTCTGTATGCTTCTATTAGTTTTATGCATTTCTTAATGATTCCTTATTGATATTTATTGGGGCAGCCATGGACATTAATGGCTAACAGAAATACTCTATTTTGATTTTTTATACATTAATTTTAAGTAAATATTGATATTTACAATTGAGAGTTGATATTTAAGCATTGGTAGTACTTTTGGCTACATTGTGTTGTAGTTACTTATTGGTTTTTGTTATAAATTCTTGCATGTAATTTATACATTAACTATCGAATATCGTTAATTTTCTACCTAAATGAAAGGAATAATAGTTTATGTGGGAAACAGCGTGCGGATATATTTAATAGATTCAAGATAGTAAACAAATTTTTTTACTTTACTTTGTTCACAACAGTTAATCGACAAAATGTGATTTAATTATAAAACTTCAAGATTGCAATTACAATCTAATTAAATAAAATGATAATATTAATTTAAATAAAAAGACGTAACGTGAAATATGAGATTACGCCCGATTGTACGTACGGCACACAAAGATGTAGTCAAAATCTAAAACTCTCTGTTTCTCTGTTTTTAATAAACTTCGCTTCAATAAAAGGAAAACAAAAAAGAGCGTCGAAGAATCTATACTAACTTAGCTGAGTGCAGACCCGGACATGGATAGACGCCACTCAGAAACCATTCGCCTCAATGGCACCAGTGCCTCCTTGGTTAGGTTGAAGTTGCGCGGAGACTGCAACCTAAGGTATCTCGTCGTCATTGACACGCATCTATAAAGATCGGCGCAATATGAGCGTTGGAGCCGTGCTTATCGGAAGTCTCCTCGCTTACGTCTACTTAAATTCTAACAATGAATTAATGATTGACGATTCATCATATGTATCAGCGCTTCGATTTTTACTCTCGTGATTATTTCAATTTCGTTTACACCTAAGTTCCCTACGAGGATAACTCATGAAAAATAAAGAATCCAAGTTGGTTAAAAGAATCGTTTTTTAATGTTTATGAAACAGTATCGTTTCAATTAAAAGCTATTTACATATAATATTAAAAAAATATTATAATTTTATTTGAATTTTATTCGGAAGTCACTTAATATTGATCAATATTTTTTCTAAAACCTTTTTTTACATTAACATAAGGACATATGCAATAGTTTTTCTACTAAAAATTTTAAACCATTGTTCTTTACAATATTATAAGTACGAAGCTATTCTATTAAAATTTTTAAGTTTTGATATTTTATATATTTTTGTATGCAAGAAAAATAATCGCTTTTATAAAAAAACTTTTTTATAGAAGTGGATTCAACAAACAATTAAAAGGTTAAAATAACTAGAGTTATATTGTTAAATTTGAACAATCTAGAAAAGATAATTTCCAGCCGGGGTACTCTAAAAAGAAAAAAAAACACGAGATCAGGGAGTTAAGCGTAAGGATGGAGACGATCACACCCGTAATAATCAACGGAGCAGACAACATAAGGAGCGAGTCAAGGCCCTCCGACCTCGGGAGAAGCTTCCCAAGCAGGAATAGGGCTATTAATTTGTGTTGACGACCGCAACGACTTACCACTACGAAAGCCTTTCTTGTACGAGTTAGAGTGGGTGTAAGAAAAAAAAACGTCCCTCGAAGCTTGTTTTTTCTAACACACGAATGCATATAGGTGTATCCGCGTAAAATAAGAGCAGGGGGAAGGGCTTAGGACAGCTGGTGTACGGGTTTTTGGTGGACACATCGAGATGTAAGGCGGGATTCAGGCAGCTGTGATGGTGTCAAAAGCGTAGGTCTTAGGGTCAGCCAATTAAAATTTAAAAGAAAACTTTGCTCGATGAACAAGCCGGAAAGACTTACTCAAAATTCATATATTATAATAAAGTAATATTCCAATATAGAGCATCACATATCTGGTAGAACGTGGAAGCTGCATTTATTTCCATTGTAATTACTCAGTGCTGGAACTTTATCTGAACATATAAAAATATCAGGAACAGCATACTTTACGCAGTGTGTTAGTAAGCTCGTTTGTATAAATAGTGCGACTATGTACTCGTATATATAGTTAATCTCCTAAATAGTTGTAAAAATGTAATTTTAAGAAAAACCTGCTGTCACTTGACTGTAATTTAGCTTTTCCAATTCCAAAAAATATGGGTACTGTATATGACTGAGTTGAGTATTTTTGCGGTAGCTTATTCTTAGTAATCTATGAATGCCTGATCTTTTAAAAAACAATCAGTATTTGCTGATTTAGATGGTACAATATATGATTATTATGTAGCAATTATAAAGATTAATTTCTTAAAATTGACTATTTATTAAATTCTATTATAGTAAAAACTACGCATAGATGAAATGCTCAAAGTGTTTTTATTACGAAAAGGGCGCAAACACAAAAGACGCCTAAGTATTTGTAATAATAATGCGTATAGGCGAAATACCCATAATCATTTACACAAAAATGCGTATAGACAAAGTGTTTTTATTGCGGAAAGGGCGCAAATGCGAAATACGCCTAAGTATTTGTAATAAATAATGCGTATAGGCGAAATACGCAAAATTTTATTTGAAAAATGCGTATAGGCGTAATACACAATGTCACTTTATAATAAAAAATGCGTGTGTGCGAAATATGCATAATTATTTAGAAAAAATGAGTGTAGCCGAAATACACAAAGGGTTTTCCAGAAAGAAAAAACATTTGTTTCAAAATAGGTCCGGTATCTGTAAGATGAAATTTGTTGTGCAAAATAAGCATTTGCGAAATGCGCATAATAATTTATAAAATATGCGTATAGACAAAATACGCAGATTTTTTTAAATAATAAGTGCGTATAGACGAAATACGCAATGCTTTTTATATCAAAATGCGTATACGCGAAATACTCCAAGTGTTTTTATCACAAAAGATTTGAAGGAAAAGCAATTTTTGAATAGGTCCGGTATCTATAAGATGAATTTTGTTGTGGCAAATTAAGCATTTACCTTAAAATAGGTCTGGTACTTATAACAAGGAAATTATATAAAAGAAAAAGCATTTGTTTTCCAATAGGTTGGCCACAGTATAACAACAAGCATCTCAAAAAATCTGACAAAGTAATTTTTTATAATAGGTCTGATACCTATAAGATGAATTTTTTGGGGAAAAATAAGCATTTTCCTTAAAATCGGTCTTGTACCTATAACAAGGAAATTACACGAATGAAAAAATATGTTTTAAAATAGGTTTGGTACCTATAAGATGAATGTTTAAAAAAAAGCATTTATCTTAAAATAGGTGTAGTACCTATACTTTTATGGAAAAATAAACATTTACTTTAACATAGGTCTGGTACCTGTGACAAGGATCTTGTAGGAAACAAAAAGCATTTGTTTTACAATAGGCGTTCCACCTACAAGGAATTGAACAAAATGTGACAAAGGAATTGTTTCAACATAGGTCTGGTACCTATAAAGTGAATTTTTTATGGAAAAATAAGCATTTACCTTAAAATAGGTCTGGTACCTGTAACAAGGAAATTGTATGAAAGAAAACATATTTTTTTCCAATAGGTTGGCCACAGGCATAACAACAAGCATTTCAAAAAATCTGACAATGCAATTCTTTTAAAATAGGTCTGGTACCTATAAGATGAATGTTTTAAAAAAAGATAAGCATTTACCTTAAAATAGGTCTGGTACCTATAATTTTATGGAAAAATAAACATTTACTTCAACATAGGTCTGGTACCTGTGACAAGGATTTTGTAGGAAACAAAAAGCATTTGTTTTAAAATAGGCTTTCCACCTATAACAAGCATCTATAAAAAGGATTTTTTACGAAAAAACTTTTGAAATAGATCTGGAGCCTAGAATTTAAAATTGCAATTACGTAGCATTTTTTTAAATGAATATCGGCTTATAGAAAAAGAATTGACATAGTCAATACTGGAAAGTCTGTGGCGCCATCTGTTAGTGAATTCGCTGCTAATGTAAGTTGTGATTCTGAACGGAAGAGGCGCTGCAGTATAATTTTTTTACTTTATAAATGCATCGGTCGGTAAAGCAGATCTGACCTAACCTTTACTTGTTATTTTTTTCCATTAAGGCATCCTCTTAATCGCTGATCACAATTTCCTTAAAATTTAAATTGTAGATTTGAATATTATGGCAACTTATTTCTTTAACTTTTCTATTGAAATTTGTTATTAAGAATAGAAAATTAGACAGTAAAAAATCAGTTACTGATATTTTAATATTTTCTGTCGATTAAGTGAAGTCCTTCAGTTTAATGCAGTGGTCCTCAGCAGCCATAGTACTTATCGTTTTCATTCTTTAAATTCGAAATTGACCATTTATCTGAGTTTTAGATTGTAAAAAATCATACCCAAAAATATATTTCTATAGCATAGATGTGTCTTCTAAAATATTAGGTTCAATTATTCTAGGAAAGAATAAAGACTTTCTCGAATTAAACTTTATTGATGCTTTAAACGTTTATAACTTTATATAAATTAGGCGCTAAATAGGAATCATATTATAAAAATTTCTTTTAGGCTAAATCCATATCAAACGGAAAACAAATAATTTAATCAACCAAAATTATTGCAAAAGTAATGATATAAAATTAAAAAGTATACCTACGTAATAGATATGTGACTACAATATTGCAAAAGCATATTTTATATGTGGAAGGTTTATGCTAGTAAAATTTAGCTACATTATTAATTTTTTTAGCATGTAACAGTGATGATGAAGGGTTATCAAATAAGTGTATCCCAGCTGCTGTTATTTTTTCCGTTTAATAGTGCACGTAATCGATACAGGATGAGAGTTTATGACAATTTTTCTTGTAATGTGATAGTGAGAGATGATCGGAATATTCGCTCTTCCTTCTAGTATTTACATTTTTAACAATCGTACAATTCAAAATCATTTTTTTTTCAATGGTGTTTTTTTTTTCGTCGCTTCGGCATCGCTCTTCCCATCGCAGGCGAATGCACACGGAGAAAACTTGATTCCCTCTCATATTTTTTTGTTTCCTGCACCTCTATATTCTCACACAAAAAACGATCGTTCGACACGGTGCACACGCACACGTGTGCATTCATCAACTTTCGACTTTTAGTTTTATAGCTACGCAGTAGAGTATTGTACATATTTATACTTATGACATACATGTAATTGTCTGCTGCATCCTTTTTTATTGATCTCGTCGTTCAATTTATTTCTTGGCTTCTGTCATACCTTGTCGCTCGTCCAAACTGGGCATCGATCGAATATAAATCAACAGTGAAACTTAAAAAATGTCGTTAACATTTCGTAAAACCTATATTAAACAATATTCACAACAATCTAACATACAGATTCTCATATTTTTTTTTTTAATTTAAAACTGTGTTTATATCTAAATACACGCTTACATATACCATGTGATACAACAATTCCATTTTTTATTTATGGTATGTAAATTGCATACTTTTTATTGTTATTCGGTCGATTGGGATATTCGATTCAGTGCTAGTATGAATTTTGGTATTTAGTAAAATGTGTGTTTTGAAAGGAAATAATTATTAGAGTTGTAAGTGTCAATATTTTATACTTTGATTGTTCTCTCTAAAAGTGAAAAACATAATACTTAAAAAAATAGATATAGGAATATTGTACTCAAAGATATCCATAATTATGTTTTTAAGATTGTTATATCAATTTTTTTACCAGTTAAAAAAATACAATACAAGATCCTATTTATCAGAGACAATAATTATTTTAATGTTATTACTAAAGACCAAAATTGATGACCAAAATAGACTGAAACCTGGAAATTTTGCAAAGTGAATAGCACGATTCATGTGGAATACAATTTGCAGTAGGTATACAAAGTACATTTCTTACAGTTTTGGTGTGCCTTATTGTTGTAATTTTTCTCTCACTGTTGTTACTCTTCCCTTTCACTCAAGATACTTATGCAGGAACGAAGGACGCTCAGTAAATTTTAGAAGTAAAAGAATTTTAAGTAACGCAGATTCATAAAATCGGTGCTTTAAACTTTTTTTAATTATTAATCGTTATTTGTGTAAAAGTGCTCTTTCGATGGTCAAAATATGTATTAAGAAAAAATTTACTGAACCAGCCATTTTCTCAGAAAATGTTTTTTTTTTATTGAAATCAAATCCCCAAATATGAAAAAAATACCTTTGTTGCAGTTCAGTAAATTCTTTCCAAGTATAAATTTTTTATATAGAATTCTGAATAAAAGTGTAAGTTGTGAAAAACTGCTATCAATAGATTGATAAAGGAACGTGATATATATATATATAAATGCCAAGTATACAGGTATAGAAAATATAAATTTTTTATTAAATATACAAATAGTCAAATTTCTGAATTTTGAAATTTACCTTCTAATTATTATTTATCAGACAAAATGTTAGTTTAATCGTATTTTTAAAAGTTAGATTTATATTTTTCTGTTAAAAAATTGAATTAAAATCCAGTGTAAATGAATTAAAGAGTTATGTTTAGGGATAAATAGTCAGGTAAATTGCCTTAAAACTATATGTTAAATGGTGTCTTTTGTTATTGTTTATACTGGATAAGAAGGGAGCTTTGTGAAATCGAAATATATTGTTTTCGATGCTTCGATAAATTGTATA
This sequence comes from Torymus texanus, assembly GCA_036873485.1. Classification (NCBI taxonomy): domain Eukaryota; kingdom Metazoa; phylum Arthropoda; class Insecta; order Hymenoptera; family Torymidae; genus Torymus; species Torymus texanus. The sequence continues at coordinate 2,987,956 of JAYJLV010000056.1, forward strand.
CCAAATTTGAGCTGGAATAGTCGGCCAATATGTGAGAAAAATGAGTTTGAAAGTCGATTTTTTTGCATATGCCATATGGAGCAGCTGTCGAAGGTTGTCTTTATTTCCCCTACTTTTATAACTTTTTACGAACCGTAGGTGCTACAAAATTAGCTTTCGAAAGTGCAAAACTTAAGCTTCCAAATAGTCTAAGAGAAAATATCGAGCAGCGAATATAATAAAAACATATTTTTGTTTGAAATTGAAGAAAAGTGGTACGGCGGTTTCACATAAATATGTGCCATGTAGTCGAAAGCATACTGTTTGCTGACGCTGTCGACAAATAGGTTAAGTGTGCTGACGTGGACAAGTTCTGAACAGTAATAACTACTTGAGTTATGTAGACTGCATATTTTCTATTCTTAATGAAAATAAATGATTCATTTTTCAGGATATAGTAACGGTAGTAAATCAAAATACGTTTTTTATGAAAATATATCTGAACATTCTAAATAGTTTTCATTGCTCCATCCGATAGAATCGCGAAAGAACCTCCCGATGAGCGTATCGAGTCTATAAAGATAAGAACCAGAAGCTCTTATAAATGTAACGTTCGAATACAAAAGTTTAGATTGTTAAAAGTCGTCTCTCCATTCGCTGCTATAAAACACACAGCCATGAAAAAATTGCGCTATCGCATGGTTATTTTCTAGAAAATCTTTGGTACGGGTCGAACTCATAAAGTGAGTGTACGTGTAGGACTGCTACAAAAGTACAAATATTAGTTACCGTATGATTTGCACTACTGTTAAAATTAACAGAGATGACCTATAGATATATTGTAATGCACAAACTGCATTCGTCACTTTAATACTTGATGTGAAATAAGAAATACTCTAAAAAGGTCACATTATCGGATTCTCGGTGTAAGTATTAAAAGGGTCTTCATTTCGTGCGCGTCTACCACGATTGCTGTTTTTTGTTGGGATTCTTCAGCGAATAAAAGAGAGAAAGAGAGAGAGAGAGAGAGAGAGAGAATGATATTGGAGAAATTCACACGTAGTGAAGTACGTGCGCCACTATAGGTGAAAGGGTGCGATACAAGCAACGAACTGCATCGAGGCACAAACACACCTAACTGCGATTGTGTATACCGAGGGCACGTGCTTCATTGTGTGCGGTTGTCACTTGTGTACGCATGCGTATTTGGTTCCTGAGTATGAGAGCCTTCGAGTGTTTGTAGCTACCTGAGCCAGCAAACGCGAGGGTTTCGCAAGCTCTCGATTCATCTTGGTGAAGGCAAATACGCGGCAAAGCTCTCCTCGTCGAGGTATTACTATGTGCATAGGCATGTGCGAAAACGCAGTTGCGTACATTGATTGGTTTTCTTTCGAGACTTTCTCATGAGACTTTCTGTACCCGACGCGAACGCATCTATTGCTTGCAAAGGACCCCGCACAAACCTTATGGAAATTGGATCCCGGTCAAATTCGTTGAAACTGTGGTATGTTACTGTTCTCGGTGTCCCGGTCAAAAGCTCCAATGGGCTCCAGGTCGATAAACTCGTAGTTTTTAAGTTACAGTGCGTCAAAGTAGCGGTTAGGGTGCAGTTCAAACCACCCGTACAGTCCTTATAACTTGTCCAGAAGAGTTTTTTTTGACAAAAAATGGGTCTTGTACTAGTAAATCGGGTATGCTCTATCGATTGGCACTAAAATCAACTTCCGG
>JAYJLV010000056.1:2994740-3008821 GCA_036873485.1 Torymus texanus
AAGGGTCGTAAAGTCGTAAATGGACGTCGGATACCAGCTTTGTTTCTACATAACCGGCCTTACGATTTTATTTATTTCTTCAAAGAATAACTACTTTTGTATTTTGCTTGCGTGAATAAATAAGTTTGAAATACAATTTATTTCTATAATAAGTAGTTTGGAGTTTCGTCTATGCAGAAGACAATATTTACATTTAATTAAATTGTTCAAAAAAAACGGAAAGTTATTCATATTTGTTCTAACAACGATGGTTTTAAATTGATGAGAAACGGCTTATTAATGCACACATCCTTGTAGACTATGATACGCAGTTAAATCAAAAGATTACCGACTTTGTAAGATAAGCAAACAGAAACGATGGCTGAAAATGATGAAATTTCAAAAAAATATTCTCGTCTTACTTCTAAGAAGTTAGAGGGAAAATTTTCGTCAAAAGCAATGAAGAGGGGGCATGTTTTGGGGAAAGGTTCTAGCAGCTTCGAGGTAGGATAGAGAGGAGAGGGTCGGAACTTATCGTTTGTGCAGCTTAGCAGAGGTGGGAAGAAATGCGTGAGTAAATGAAGGAGGGGTGGGTGGTAAAAAGGGCTATGAAAAATTGTACATTTTTTGCAAAAATTTTTCGTAAAAATTTTATTTAAATTTTAAAAAATGTCCCAAGTGTGTATATGTTTTCAATATTTTATAAAAAAAATCATAAAAAGAAAATAATATGATATAAAAAGTTTGTGGAAAAATAAATTTTGAGTGTTTAAGGAAAGATGTAAATGTTTTCAATAATTTATAAAATACAAAATGTCTAAAAATACCGTGCGGACGTTGAAATATTCATTAACAGTTGTTGCAATTTTAAATAATTAATTTATTTTACCATAAGTAAAGTTAAATGTACTTTCTTTCTGACATTACCATTTTGTTAAACTTTTGCGAAAATGTAAAATTTTTTGTGATAAATTAATGTTTGACATTTAAATTTAGCAAAAGAAATCAATAAATTAGTTTGAGGAAGTTATGTGACAATGTATTGGGAGCGGTTTTATATAGGATTACCGAAATTCTAATAAAAAATAAATCCTAAATCCTAAATCCTGATTTTACGTCAGTTCAGACCCGTACTTATAAGTATTTCCAGAAGCATATGCAATCAGATTCTGGAGTGCAGGATGTTGCTGGACCATCAGTTTCGAAGGTTATCTGATTATCAAATAAAAGTGAAGCTTATCAGCCTAAACAGTATCAGACTATTACAATCTTCTCTTTGTTCACCAGATTTATAATGAAATCTTACCGCTACGGATTAAATAACTGGATAAACTGCTCCAGCAGGACGAATGTCAACTGGTATCATGGGAAGGGATAGATCGCAGCTACAAAAATGCCGTTCTACTAAATGCTATACTTAGGAGCCGCTATGGCATCTTTTTTATGTCTCAACGCTTAGTATCGTCACGGCTTTCAACAGTCTAGACCACACCACTTTCTTGGATGCTGTAGAAGCAGCTGGTCTATCAGTCTATTAACGAAAATAAATTACTTACGAGGATAATTATCAATAAATGATTTTCCGAGTAGGTTCTCACCACGGAACTGCATTTAGTTTACAATTTTATTACTTGACATGAAGAGAGGTGTAAAGTGAGTACTCGAAACATAGTCAACAATATAATTTACTGTTGTGACCATCAATATCTCAAATTAATAATCTCTTACTTTTATGTATTCTCAAAATCTTTTTATATTGTTCATAACATAATAATAATACAAATATTTGTCACGGGCATATCTCATTAGTACACTTTAAACTATATTTGAACAGACTTATTCCATAAAAAATAAAAATTTCTTCAATAAATGAATAATAATGATGGCAATATACAGTATTTGTATACATACTAGACAGACTGCTGTCTATACGATAGTTATTAAGTGTTGTTTCAAAGTTTAATTAGTCATTAGACAAAGTATTTTCGTAACATACTCGATTTATCTATTCATAGTAAATATTTCTTTAAGTTCATTTTTTTATTATACTAGAGATTCGAACAGCACGCGTTGCGCGCCCTAACCTGCAAGACATTTCGACTTTCTGACTTAGACGTATGCGCACTACATGAGCCAATCACATAACATTTATCTTGGCTTCACAACATCCGGTCATGACTTTTTTATATAGGGAATAAAGTAGTATTACAGATAATTTAAAAAATGAAAGAATGAAGTAGGGTAAAAAGTTTAAGAATAATATTCGGATAAAATACCCAATTATTGGATAACACCATTTGAAAAAGAGGCATAATAAATGAAGGTAGAACATTTTCGAATTTTTTTGTATGCATTGTCAACTTGAATTTTGAAAAATTTAAAACAATCATCTCCTTTATTTCGAGAATATGTTAAATGTCTGAAAAACGTATAGTAGCTGATTTGAACTTTGAAATACACATCGTAATGAACCGATTGACAAAGTATAGATCAGCGTAGGTTGCGATATATTACGGTAATCTACATTAGGCGCTGAACGATTGTGGAAAACTTGACACCATCGGAGAATAAAGAATCAAAAGTATTCGAGAATCAATAATAAATTTTTATCAGAAGGATGACAGCAGAATTCGTGAATTTATATCTTTTTCATAGACTTAGAGAACTGGAGTGAAGGGAATAAATCGAAATTCCTCTGTCACGTCAGATTATAAATGAGGCGAATTTTAAATTGCGAGATTGCTTTATCTGCGAACTCCCTCTCGCTTTCCTACGTACTCTACCCTACATTCCTACAAAAGTGATATGTGGTCTACCGTTTCATTGAAATGTTAGCTGGGTAATATATACAGACATTTTTGTACTTATAAATACAATATGCGTAAATAAAAATATGCAAGTCTTTACGTAAGTTAGTACACATTTATTCTGGCATAGATATATATGTATGAGCATAAACAATTGACTTATACATCGTTGACTAACAAAAAACAATGATACGTGAATATTCAAAATCGTAAAATAATACTAATTATTTCGAAAGATATGTTAAGAAGCATGAATATTTCAGATAGTTAAGATAAAAGTTAATTTTTTATAAATAACAAATGATAGACTTTCAATGATTCATTTTACAAGAAATAAAAATACTAACGTTACATAAAAAAAATAAGGGAAAATAAAATTTGAAAACCAACTTATAGTCATAAAAAAAATCAATGAATGGAATGACATGTGGAATTGAACAATTGAATTTGTAAAATTATATTTATAAAAAATATTTTAAGATCTGAGATTACCTTGTATTTTTTAAAGGCACTTAGCAAAATTTGATTGAATTTAATAAATATTTCGTCAGCAAATTCATTAAATAATGAAAAAATACCATTATAGACGGTATCCTCAAATCAATAGATCATATGCTGTCGCAACACAATAAAAATAAATAAATTGAAGAAAATAAATATCAGTGAAATGCCACATCACAAGACTTCATGAACAATCTAATATTCAATTAAAATTTTGAAGATTCAACTTTTTTATTTTTAAAAAAGAACCTCTAATACAGTCATTAACTTTAGCTTCAAATAACATCCAATTCCGTAGTAATGCTCTTGGATTTCGTCATTCCTTATACATTTTGCATCTAGTGAATCACTTAAAAATTATTCGACTGCGCTGCTGGGTCCAACCTTTCGTATACACAGACACAGCCACAATATTCCCGGCGTTGCTACCAGCGGGAAATCTTATGCACAGACAGGCCGTCGCTACTGCTGGTGCCGCTGCTGCAGTGCGCAGAAGCCTGACGTCGCGTACAAATTGCACGTGGCCGCTCCACAGACTGCGGCGGCATGAAATAATCATTCGGGAAGTAATATTTAAACCGGCCGCGTCTCTGGTGTAACATCAATCGGAATAATCCCGTGCTCAACTTTCCCGCTGCCCAGCCTTTCCTCTCGCCTTCTCCCTCTCGTTTCCTCTCCTTCCATTCTTCGTTTTCCCATCTCGTGCCTTGTGCCGTGCGCACGTTCGTCCCTCTCGCGCGTTTTTTCCTCTTCCCCTCTCCCTGTCTTCTCTGAAAATACATTAAGCGCACGTGAAACTTAACACGTGATAGTATTTTTTATTCAGCGCCTTGCCCACGCTGTTCTTCAACGTGAAGCAATTTCTCCCCCCTCATTCCTCTCGTTCTCTCTCCCTCTCGTTTGCCATCCTTTTCCTTGCGGCCTATAGACTGTATATATCTGACATAAAAACGATATAGAGAATATTCAATTTGCTCGCGTTAATAAATAACTAGGCGGAAAATTGCGCCTCTCGGTTTTTTCTACCACCCCTCTCTCTCTCTCTCTCTCTTTCTCGTTCTCTCTTTCTTTCATCCTTGTACGGTTTCGTGATCCCGCGCGCATGCGCTTTTGAGTGAGAGGAGAGATTAAATATTATCGCACCACTACTACCACAGGCGAAATGCAGCTTTAAAGTTGACAAAACATTTATGTCGTCCTTATCGAATTTTAAATATTGATGCAAGACTTTCGTTTCTTATTCAAGAAACAGTGCATCGTTGAAAAGTATTTCATTCTTTGCGTTCTATAAGTAGCCTTTATAATTTAAAAACTTTAAACTCCGTTATTAACAAATTATCAATGAAATTATGTTTTTAAAAATTATCTTTTTAATTTTTTTAAATCCACAAATAAACTTCGATTTATATATCTCTGTAAGTTCGAAGTCTTGCAGCCCCGATCATTAATCTAGAATTTCTAGTATAATTATGTTCTCTGATTTCTATGCACATGACCTGAGTATTTATTTTTGTTTTAAAAGATTGTATGAATAAATCTTGGTAGTTGCGTCCGTCCGCTATCAAAAGCACAGCCTTTAGTATTCATGATCTAAAACCACAATTTTGCTACTACTTTGGTGTTGGAAAATCTAAAAATCATAAAGTTATTAAATTTTTATTATTTTTATTATATCTTAACTTAAGTATAGTTGAATGAATTTTCTAAAAAAACGTATGATTTACGTCGATATTTTTATTAAATATAATATTACTGCAGAAAACGGTTTATTATATTGTTTATAAATACAGATGAGTTTATAAGATGTAGATAAAATGAATGGCAGCGATGTTTCTGATTGAAAGTTAAAAATATGATATGAATGATTCAGGCGTTTCGGGAATATAATAATGCTCCTTTAAACGTATTCAATATTACATTATGTATTTAGTCAGTTTGGCTGTAGCCAGTCAAGTACTTGACTATTAAAGAAAAAATTGAGTTAAAATTTTTAGAGACTACCTTCATTTGTTTTTAAAAAAATATTTATTTCATAACAAAGAACTCTTTTGTTGTCAAACGATAGCAAGAGTAAAAATTATGCAACCATGCTCAAATTTTGCACGATGATGTTTTTTTTTATATTCTTAAACTGGTACGTTCTGCAAAAATTTTCGGATAGCACTTTCTAAGATAATATTTAATTTATCGATTCCAAATTTCAACCACAAATTACATTTTACAAAATTGGTACTAACCCTCTGTGCCTTACTGCTGACGTAGCAGACCGATGTTGATGCACAGTAAGATATCAAAACCGACTTTGTACATTCGCATGCGCTGATCACTCACACCTATATATCGCGTATCGAAGGTATTTTAACATGACCCTGTTCCAATTAGACGTTAAGATGACTTTTTTTCCAATCTGCCAGTGAGATCATCTTTTTTCAATCTGACGATGTCATGACTCCTTTTCCAACCACCGGCTGCGATGACTCCTTTATTAACCGGCGGCTGAGGAAATTCTTTTTTATTTGTGATGGATTCTATTATTGTTTTTGAAAACGTCATCTATTGATTCGTCGTTCTACGTCTATAAGAACTAATATTTTTATTAAATCTTTAGCAAATAACTATGAATTCATTAGAATATATTTGAACTATATATTATATGTACCGCACATCAGAAGAAAAAATCCATCCCCTTATTCGATTATTAAATTTCAGTCACTTTTTGAAATTTGGTATTTTCTTTTGTAGGAATAATATACCCGAGCGGTCTATGGCTCAGGCGGTTAAGGCGTCGGGTTGTTTACATCACAGTAAACGCCGCAGTTAGCTTCCCAAGACAAGGCTGCTCGAGGTTGTGGGTTCGAGCCTGGGTCACTGCTAAATTTCGGGAGACGTTTTTTTCAAAAAAATGTCTACTGCTCATGACCGTCCACTACTACAGTTCAACCACTACAGTACCAAAAACGAGTTTTAAGTAGTTATATAACACGTTGCTAATATCAACAACTGATATAAAACGCCGAACTTATAATACAAAATGATATCTGGTTAATAATTTTAAAATAACATCAACTTTTAATAAAAATACTGTATATTTTAAATTTTTGATTATTGATCTTTTATTTTACATGTATTTAGAAGAAATCAGATTTTTTATATACACTATATACTATAAAAATATGTTTTGTTTCACTACTTCTTCAAGTAATCATATGATACTATTATTTTGTACAAATAAAATGTCTAATAACATTTTTGCATTTCTTTAATTTGTTTTTAAATAGACTTTAGTAAAGTCGCTTATATTTTTTACAACTCTAAATACATCTCCAGATCCAAATATTGTTTTCGGAGGAATCAATTAATCGAGATATATATATATATACTATCCAATTATTTCCCTCCTTTTTCACCAGTTTATTAACTCTAAGATTTTAATTTTTTTCAAGATTTTTTTTTTGGAGTTTCATACCAAGCCCATTTCGTATGAAAGGATGATGCTCTCGCTACTCATTTTAATTTAATTTATAAAGCTTCTAAAAGCTACATCATCTATCGGAGTGTAGAGAGACATGTATTTGAAAGAAGATTGATAACTTAACTTCATGGAAAATATATTGATGTAAAAGTCATAAACATGACGAATTAACATTTAACTTAATAGTCACAAGAAAAGAGCATGGTCTTCCGGTCGCCAAATTGGTTGAAATTATACGTAAAGGTTTTGTAGCCAAAAAGAGAGCTGTTCAGTTTTGTGCCAACAGAGTATATTTTCCAGCGTGAAGCCACTTTATTTGAAAAATGTGATATTTAGTTAAAAATGAAATCTATAACTTAGTTTTTTATTTTATTTTTTGGGATTTCGATTTGTGATTTCATTATACAAAGATAGTTACTATTTTTATTTTGGAAATTTCAGCATTTGAACAATAGGATTTACTATAACTAATGTTCAAGTTCACCAAATGTGCAACTTCATCTTATTTAGTTGACCACAGCCTTCTTCGCCTCTCATAGTTCATTTCTCAAAAATTTTAACGTGCTGGTAATAAATAAAAACGAAATACTAAAGTCTCTTCGTGCTAACTGTACCGCAGCAGTGCAGCAGCAGCAGCTTTCATTCGCCGTTGTAGGGTGATCGATTAATTAGAGACCCTGTATTTCACCACTGTGGGTCGCGCGCGTGTGCGAGAGGATTTAACCTTCCCTGCAGTATATTTACCGGTGGGAAGCTTTGCGGCGGTAAGTATACGGTGGAAAAAAAAGATGTGAAAGAGAGCGAGAGAGAGAGAGAGAGAGAGGCGAAGAAGATCCGGCGTTGCGACCTACCTACCCAGCAACCTCCTTTTGCTTTCTTCTTTCCGCTTACTCAGTCTTCCTCTTCTCCTTTTGCCCTTTTTTCAGGTTAAGTAATACGCGTACAGAAAAAACGCAGACCAAATGGGATAACGGAAACCATTAATTTAATGCTCCCCGAGCGGGAGGGAGACTCGAGGCACATGAGAGAAACCGCGGATGGAGAATTTTTCAAGGGCTACTTACATTTTGCCATCGATCGGCCTTAAAACCAATATCTCATCTGCGAGCAGTCTATTAGATTTTCACCGTATCCTAAGGAGACTGAGAAGCGCTAACTCCTTTTTGCTCGACTTTGCAACGGTTGAGGCGGGAAAGCGTTGCCGCCTGGGTGGAAATACAGGTCGGAGGGACCACGATGTCGTGGCACAGTTTTCCAGAGCAATTGATTTTATATCGATTGCTGGATATTATAGTTTGCTTTTACAATTATTAGCTTTCGTTGTAGGGATTTGTATTTAATGTTGTGACTTGTATACCCTACTAATGGTATACTTTTGGCAGATGATAGATATTGCGAATTATTCTTGTGTACTATATATAAAGAATTTATCAATTAATTTGTAACTTACATTATATTCACAAGAAACAATTTTCATTTATGATATGGTAACCCTGGTAGAAACGTTAACCAATCATTTGGATATCATTTGGCCAAATCCCAATGAATTGGCTAAAAATAAACCAACTGTTACCTAAAAATACTGCGCTTACTTCGTCACAGAATTGCCAAAGTGTTGACCAAAAATGCTTAATTTTCAAAGTATCTGAATTAGTAAATTACTCATGAGGCATAATTCGAATAAAATATATAAAATTGTCTAGTTGATAATAAGAACGCAGAAACCTGACTGTACGTTCTTCTTTTACTGTAAGATTATATTTTATTCACAAGTCATATTATTTCCAGATAGTGAGGTTATGTTTTATTTAAATGTAGGAGATTGGCATACAAATATCACCTTGTAAAATATTAAATTTACTTTAATAATAAATTAAAAAATATTTATTGATTTGAATAAGTTAAATATATAATTAAATTAATAAACTAAATTATTTATAGTAATAAATTTTATGTTTATTATTAATTAATACAAACTTAGTTTTTTGCTAGGTGTCGGAACGCATATAATGTGTGTGCATTCAATAATTTCGTTAATTATATATGTATAAAAGTCATAAATGTTAATAAAAATAACAATTTTATTTAAAAATGACTTAAAATTCATTCAAATTTTCAATTCATTTAAACACCATATCCTTTCCTTCAAATTGTAATCCTTTTTATAAAATATAGTATAAAAGTGGAACTTATAACTCACAAACCGAACCAGTACATTTGAAAGCATTATTCGATTGTGTGCGGTAGAAGCGTGGAAATAAAAATTTTAAATAGAGTTTAAGTGGTATAATGATTATATGTCATGAGATTAAAATATTGAATATTAAAGTATTAAGGTATTTTTAAGTTTTTGCAGATTAGAATTTTATTATATTTTTCTACACGAATTACGAACGTTAAACATATTTTAAATAATGTGTCAATTTCAAATTTTATATTAAGTTAGAGTAAATTTTACATTTTAAAGGTGGTCTTTGCTAGTCATTTCTGACAATCGAAATAATCAGAAGTTTTTCCCTATCCTGCAGATCGTGAATTGTCTACTTGTTGTACTGCATTCTGACATATCGGTGTTGTGCAAATGCAAAAAGCGTGGATACATGAAAGAAGAGCGGGAGACCGTTGATGTTACTCTCATGGTAAGGCAGTTGTTTGCACCATAAACTACTATATCGTATAGTTGTCAAAATATAGTTACGGTTTCTATTTTTTTGAGTAAAATATTTATATTTTATTAGTTATTGATACTGTTACGTCCTGTGACGCATTATCCATATTACATCAATAATTGTCTACATTTTAAACGAAGTGTAAAATTCCAATATATATCGCGTAATTCGGGTCATCGAAACCCAAAGCATTATCATGAATTCAAACACACACGTCTTACAAAAACCAGGCCATTGTAATCGACGAAATCCAAGATCAGCAAGTTTCACAAACGAAGAACGAAAAGATATGATTACAAAATACTACGTCGTACGTCACGCCTCGGCCGATGACACCGCGATCAGTATTTTTTAATTGCAATGAGATTGACCCAATTATGACTTGCGTTAGTTTTAAGTTTTATGTATTCAATATTTACAAATTATTGTACAGTTTTTTAAACAATCAGTCTGTAATATAAGGAGCGTTATGCGATTATACTTTTTAGTTACTGCGGCTAAGTATCGCGGAGTCCGTCTATCTCCGGACGAAAGTAGGTGGATAAACTGGAGAATTCTATAATTAAATAAAACAATATCTGTAAATTCTAAAACAAAAGCGAAAACAAATAGAGGCTATATTGCTACAGAATCGAGATAATAAATAATTAACCAACTATTTCATTAATAATCATAATTGAGAAATATCAAAAATAAAAATTCATTTATAATTGAATAATAAATAAATAGCTACAAAAAAAATAAATAAACAATTATCACTATATAAGAACGTTGACCCCGATTTTCAAGACTTAACAATACTATATTTTAGTATTATTAGTATTATTAACCATATTATTAGTAAATTTTACTATAAAATATGGTTGTAACTATTTGGCACTATACATTATGGAAATAGTAACTATATTTTCTCCTCAGTGCATATGTGTATTTTTTAGTGTTTCAATTCACAAGTGATGATCCGAACAGCCAATGATTAGGAAGTGCGCTTTGATGTCAACGACATTTCTTTTTTTCAGATGAATAACTTTGTCTGTTGAAAAAAGAAGCGAGTGATTTTGCTACGCTTGAATACTTTTTTGCTTCCTCCTAGAGGAAGCTTTGTAGTAGTAATTTATTGAGTTGCTGTAAAAACATGTTATAATTGTTTTTACAACATAAGTCTTTGTAATCAAAATACATGGTTTTGAAAAATGTCTGTATGGATGGATGTGTGTGCGTATGTGTGCGTATGTATGCCTGGATCTCAGCTTCTACTCGGTCGATTTTAACCGGACAGGTCTCATTTTTTTTGTTTTCTTTTGTGTTTTGTGAACTCCCAAACTAAACGGTCAATTTTTTCGGGAAAAATTATGATAATGCAGAATATAAATGGCATAATCTGTAAAAATTTGACGTCATTCTGTTAATTTTTGAGGAAATAATTGAAAAATGAAAAAAATGAGTTTTGTATGTCCAACGATTACGGGAGTAAAATTTACTTAATCGCTTTAAAATTCTTTTTAGAGACAGATTTTGGATAGTTCTCGATCAAGTTATTTGGTCAAAATGATTGGTCCATAAATTTCAGAGATATTTGAGGTTACAATTTTGTTAGCCTTTTTTTGATAGATAATCGTGTTCAACCGCTTTTAGACAAGTTATCGTATACTTTGACGATTGAAAATTTGTTGTCTACATACTATTCTATTTTTTTATCAGGCTAATAACATTGGGCTACAGCTCAAGAATTTTCATTTTTCTCTATTGCTACCGTCGAAATCAGTAGAATAATTCGTTGCCAATTATCTAGACAATTTCCTCAAGATGGACCTACGCGGTAAAAAATTATGATATCAATTAGGTGAACCTAAAATAGATCAAGCAATCAGTCAAAAATCATTTCAATACTTTGTTAAATTACAGTGAAATCTCTATAATTTTTACAGGACCGTCATGGTTTATTAAATTATCACGGTATTATTTTCATGGGGATTCTCTCGGAGTACCAGCAGGACTTACTGAATTCACGGCTAGCTGCTTCAGATTTTGGAATTCAAAAATGCTGCACTTAATTGAAGATTTGTACCCTCACGTGTAGTTGCAGAATATCCGAGTTTTTAAAACTCTGCACGTCTACAAAGAAAATTCCAAACCGCCACATCCGCTGCAGCCGTTTTTATTACAATCCATCTGCGAAAGATAAATCTCACGACTTTCTGTGACTGACTTCAGAACTGGGGGACCTTTCAATATATCTATTGCTTGATTACGCCACTTAAATTATTATTTTTTAGTTTAGTTTACAAAATACATTATCTGGAAACATCAGTAGACTGTAAATGTAGAATTGCACTAGAAGAACTGCATCTTATCGAAATCATTACATGGTGGACATAATCTTGAATGAAAATAGTTTATTATTTTGGAGAACCCTTAGTTTTATCATAAGCGATGTTAAAAATTATTTGTTATTCCTAATTATTTCTTTGAAAATGGTTGTTATCGTTTTAATTCCCACTAAAGTTCAGTAATTAATTTATTAATTTCCTGAATAGATTGCTATATTTTCTAATATTGTGTAAAGTAAAAATACCAGCATTACAACTGATTTCAATATTATATTATCATTATTTTTTGCAAGTATATTTGCGATTAAACAAAAACTGCTACATAAATCATTTTTCATCTCTCAAAAGAATCCTAATGCAAACGGAAGTAGAGAAAGAAAAAGTGAAAATAGAACAGGTAAGGAGGAAGGGCGGTACCCCTTAAACACGAGTAAGAGAATGCGGCAGGAAGATAGAGCGCTAGTGAGAGGGGGAAAGGTAAAGAGCGAGAGGGGAGAGTCGCTAGACTCGAATGCATCGGCTGGCTGTGAAGTTTATGCGGGCATATAGAGGCCGTTGCAGGTGCGCGCACGGAGAGTTAACAGCACTTACCATAGCGCCCGGTGCATATGAAAGTAGGGTTTCTCGTGCGAGCGGCAACATATGAAAGCACGCTCGCGTACGTGGAGAGAGAAGGCGAGAGAGAGGGAGAGGGGGAGAGAGAGAGAGGGGGAGAGAGTTTGCTTTCTCTTCCTTGTGTCTTACGTGTGCCGGTGCTTAAGGCCCCGGTAACGTGTACGATAACGGAGGAACGATGGCTCAAACACGCAAAGAACAAAAAGGAGAAACATTACGGGGGTCCGCGTGCGAAGATAGGACTAGACAGTGGTAGTGGTTTGTAAGGCAAATAAGGAGGGTCAGAAGTCAAAGGCGACGAAATGAATCGTGCGTGTACGTTCGTCAGTGTATACAAGCCCAAGGTATACAGACAAAGGAGGTCTGGAGTACAAGAAAAAACAGAGGAGAGCGGATAATTTCGGGGCGTGCCTCTTACCAGTTGCGAGAAGGTTACGTTTTCCGCGTCGTAAGCTCGTTCCAGATTCAGCCTGTTGTTACGCTGCTGCAAACGCCGCCCTTCTCTCATTCTCTTCCCCCGCTTCTCCACTCTCTTTCCACTTCTCATTCGCTCTCGCTCGCTCCTACCTTTACCGTTGCTAACTCGCACATTAAGGCGTGGATTTACATGAGTAAATACGGCTAGCTTGGGAGCCCAGGTACAAATTGAGATCGGGGCTGCGTCGAGCACCGCCGGCTCGCTGCGCACGTAGTCAGCAGGACAAAAACCGAGTACAGACGTACACATACATTCACAGCTTCAACGCTGGAAAATATGTCATGAAATTCAAATTTCACCTGTCGCGCTTGTTTCGTTAGCTCGCCGCTCGGACGACAAGATATACCGACAAGGTATACCGATGCCGCTGATGATGCTGCAGTTCCATGAGAATACAACGGAGTCGGTAATCCTAGTATACGTTCATAGAGTTTATGGGTGGAACAAAAGTGTTTTGAAGAACTTTGTGCACTTATTTTCTATTCATTGTTATTGTTATTAGAAAACAATGAATTTTCAGATTAATTTTCAACTCAAAAAAGAAGCAAAAATCTGAAATATTTTACAAAGACGTTTTTTTCTTTTCCGTAGAATTTAACTATATTATATAATTGAGAAAATTTTACAGAAAAATTATTCCTGTCTATCCTGAAAAATGCTTCCCTGAGGAGTGATAAATTAATCAGAATCGACAAAAAATTATAAAATTGTCAACCATGACAGAACACAGTTCAAAAACATTCATTTTGAAAAATTTGAAAAAATTCACCAGTATCCGGTACTGTTACGCGTGGATACACGAACGAATATAAAAAGAACGATATAAATAAGGCGTTCAACTATACAATATTACGCCGATTAGCAGAAAGTCGAACGGTGGCGGTCGAGGCTGAGTGGTCAGTGTGTCTGATTTGCAAATCGACGAAATCGGTTCAAGCCCGAGTCCCGTCACTTTTTATTAAATTATTTACGATACTTCACTCGTAACAGTACACAAAATAAACCGTTTTCACAAAGTTTCAAGGAAATATATTGTTTGACCTTTTTATTTGATAGAGAATCATATATACGGGGTGTGCTAAAAGTATGGCAACAGCGGATTATCTCTCCGAGAAAGCATTTTTTGGAAAAATGTTCAATACAAAAGTTTTAGAATTTTTTCCTGTCTTTCAGATGGTGACCTTGGATTTGACTTTGACTATGACCTTGAAGGTCATGTCAAGGTCATAT
>JAYJLV010000056.1:3020311-3054563 GCA_036873485.1 Torymus texanus
TCTCTCTCTCTCTCTCTCTCTCTCTCTCTTTCTCTCTCTCTCTCTTTCTCTCTCTCTCTCTCTCTCTCTCTCTCTCTTCATTATAATTCAAGCCGATAAATTGTAACTTAACATTTTCAACACTTGCTGTAAACGGAAAATATTATAATTTCAAAAAACTGACCGGTATAACGTACATATCCGCATGAAATCCAGCATCGATTTTCTATATACAGTGCTTTGAAAGACGACTTGAGCATCTTGAATTTCTCATATCTTTATTTTCCTCGACGCGTTCAATTCAAATACGTCGTATATTCGTGAAAGACGTAAAATACAGTTGAAACTGGCTGGAACAGTAACTACGTACGAAAAAATCACGTGTAACGATATACTATATAATACAATATTAATATGCAAAACAGTTCTGACAGCCATTCGGAAAATCAATTCATCGATGTATCGAATATACCATTAAAGTAAATTTTTCCGTCCGCAACAAGCCGTAAAGCCCTTTAATTAACGGATCGGTCGACCCAACAACTCTCTGCGCACCACGCGCATCGATAACCACACGCCGCCCCCTTACAGCCCCAGCCAACCCCCCCCCCCCCCCCCCACCGGACACCAGCACTTGCTCTTTACCGTCGATTCATTATATTGTTCGTCGTCCGCGCTGTGCATTTTTTCTCTCTCTTTCTCTCTCTCTCTCTCTCTCTCTCTCCCTCTTTCTCGCGCGCGCGCAAACTGATTTGACACGGCAGTCGAGAGAGTAGTTCAGGATTAACGAAGCGCGCGCGCGCGCGCGAGGCTCGGCTGCTTTCGCGGCAAGATAATTGCCCTCTCAGCGCGTCTGCATGCGCACGATTTGCTTCTCCCGCTCCCGCTTCTTCACGCTCTTGTCGCCTCGTCTCTTTTGCGCCCCTTCTTCGTGTTCGCGCGCATTGTTTGCGTGTTTGCTTTCCGGAATAGAGGCGAGAGAAACGTGCTAGATTCTGTTTGGATTTTGTTTGTTCGGCTTGAGTTGTTGAAAAGATGAAAATATACCTCTCGACAGGTATCGATCGAAAAGTTTTTTATACGCACAAGATTTATTGTATTAAGCTGTACGTAATTAAATTTTCATTATCAATGTACATGGTTATTTATATACATAATAGTTTATATAATAATATAATCCAGAATTTCAATAAATTTTTTTTATTATACTAAATCGGATTGAATACTATTTAAATTTCAACTCTTTTTGCACATCACTATACTCGCTGATATACATGTAAAAATTCATGCGAGCAGTTGTTTGATCGTGCAAAACAACTGATCATTCAACTGCATGAAATGTTCAAATATTCCTCGAAATAGTTTTAGATTAAATGGAATTTCAGAAATGGAAAGAATTTCGTGAAAATATTTCCATATTTATTTTAACATTTGTCGATTCCAGAATTCACTGACAATTTTTAACAGTAAATAAAAGTAGCAATAACTACGCTTAACCTCCGATATTCTAACTACATGGAGAAAAATGCTGTAGTAAAAATTGCCAAATGATTGTAAGTGTGGAACATACTCGAAATACCCCCAAAATTGCCATAATTCATGGTAAAAATTACTACAACATTTTTCTCCGTGTATTATTATACTTGTAACATCATTCACTAAATTCAATCTATTTAAATATTTGTTTTGTTACAGTCGGCGTATAATACGCTTTTTGGCTATATTTTATGACCGTAAAGATAAATACGCGTAGTAATCCGAAAAATCAGAAAGAATTAGTGTATAAATTTTACAAATATTTATCATTGCTACACACACATACATGAACATACGTCTAGATCACATCCCCACCATCTAACCTTGCGATTTACAATCCTCTATTCATTATATATATTCAATTCATATATTCTGCCAAATGCTCTTCTGTTGAACCTTCGGGTCGTATACGACTACTATTATGATAAAATTTTTCTCGCGTCGCAAAAGTACAACTATATAAACTCTTAGATCGTAAAAAACCCTTGACATATAGCAAAATCGCCACTCATCACTCTCGTTTCATCATTCCAGGAGGGACGATTGGAAAATTTTAATATATTTATTATGTCAACAGCTGCAACTATATACAGACGTTTCTCCCTTTATTCTAGCCAAATTTTTTTAGTTTAAAACCACGATATAACAATTTTTTGTGAAAATGACTATTTTGAATGGCTATAATATATACACTGCAAAAATTTTTAATTAATAGCCGGTACTAGTGCCCGACTTGGCATTGAAAAAAATGAGGGCGTATACTTCATCAAAGTCATTTCTGCTTGAATACGATTATTTAAAATTTTACGAGATATAGTTGAATTGAAGCCCATATTTAAGTTTTTTCACTTTCCTTCACACCCCAAGTGATACTTCAAGACGTTCATGATAACAAACAATTTTCCATGCCAACAATAACATTATTAATAATTATCAAGTAGTCCTTCTGTACCCGAAAACACGTCACCTCCTTTAACCGTCGTCAGCGTCAGCGCGCACCACCACCACCAGCACCACCACCACCGTCGCCACACCATAGCCACAGCCGCTTAATTACCGGAGCCTCGCCGACGCGTTCGCGCAGAAAAAGCTCTGCGGTGTATGCGCACTTGTATATCTATATCTATCTCTCTATGTATATATATACACACACACAGACGTCGTCGCCTCTCTCGACCGCAGCCTTCCGTTCTCTTCGCGTCGTCTGCCCTCCTCCTCTAACTAATCGGACGCGCGAGCGAGCCCGTAATTATTTCTAACGAAACGCGTCGCGTCGCCGATTGTACCTATCGCTCGGTATAGAGAGAGAGAGAGAGAGAAAGAGACTAGTTCGGGGCGCGAGCGCGAAAAACAGCGACCGTTAATGCAGCGGTAAAGACATCTCTCCCGTTACCGCCGCCGTCGCTGCCGCCGTTGCCGCCGCGGTACTTACCGGTCTCACCGAGCGAGCGACGGAAGCTTACGGCGAATTCGCCGAGCAGGAAGAGAACCGAGCGCGCGCGCGACTACGCACAGATTCTTTTTTCGCGACTACGTGTATATATATATATATATATATATATATAAATCTATATATATATGTGTGTGTGTGTATGTATAGGATGGTGGGTAGTTGCGGATCGCTTTTGGTATGACGTGGAAGAGAGAGAGAAAGAGTGGGATCGTCTGGGTGAGAAACTTGACGGGGGTGCTTTTTATGGGAGTTTGATGCGTAGGTTTACGGTTGTTCCAAGCTTCATTTTTAAATCCAGCAGCGTAGTTACTTTGTTTGGCACGAACGTCCCGACGAGTGTGTCGCGCTCGGCGTCGTTGCTAAAAGTGCTTAAAAAGGTATTTCGAAAAATTACAGCCCTTTTCAATGATGGAAGTAATTTTAATCTACGTTTGATAATTAATGGTTTACGATTATAAAAAAAAACGTGAAGTCTAGATCAGTAAAAAAAGTCACGTGGGAGAGATCTCGGCAAAACGGATTGTATGAACAAAATCAGTTTATATATATATGTATATATATATATATATGTTTTGCTTGTTAGCGATATCAACAATTGATTTAGCGAAGTCGCCTTGCAATTTTCTCTAGGTAAGAAATATACATTCATGTCTGAAATTCATTGAACATCAGTTCTTGCAATCAAAGTTGAACTTTTCTTCGAGCTTTTATTAGACAAAATAAACTAGTTGATAGTTATTGTTAACAATTTAAAAGTAAAATAAAAAGTATTAAATTAGCTTCATATATGACAAAATATTGCAATTTTATGTGCGTAAAAAATTTGTTTTTACCCACATATATTTGGTAATGAAAGCAGAAAAAATAAAAAATTTTCAAACTATTCGTTTGCACCCTTAACTAAAATATACAAATCGAATAAATCAGCAGCCCAAGTTTTATGCCTTTTCAACGCTCAACTTCAACCCGTCAGAACTATTGAATAAATTGACATTTTTTATTTTTTAAAAGAGCAGATAAAAATAAATAAGTATGACAGGTAGACAAAACTAAACTCGCAAGGTCTGTTTTATTTTTCATGTAGATCTTGTCATATATCGAAACCTTTTATCGTTCTCTTATTTTTACATTTTTTATTAAAATTTCATCAATGTACTCGTCTTATCCAAGTATCTCCGGAAATATTTCTTTAAAAAAGGTCTTACTAAAATATGCTAAACTGATAAATAATGTTTTAAAACTGTTACTCTTATTATAATTATTTTCTCTCGATAAACCAATTTCGATATATGATATCACTTAAGTTTTAATTATAAGCTTATTATTCTATTTAAGCCCTTCCCATTCACTAAATCCTCATATATCAGAATAATTACGCTCATAATCCATTAATAATAATGAAAATACAATCCTTCACGATCGAAAACTATAGAATAGCAGAATTTTATCCTCCCCATTATCCTCATTTTAAATATATTCAAGCCACCTTAAACAGCGATCACTTACAGTTCTTATTAAAAATCCTATTTTCCATTCTCTTATTCTCCTTTAAATAGGATAGTCCAAGATTTTCTCGGATTTCAGAATGAGAAAATATTCATGTAATCCGATTGTTTGCTCTCGATTATCTTTTGTATGATCATTTCCGTTCATCATATTATTATGCCACTCTTGAAAAGTAAATAAACAAACGGCAGAGATTAATATCATTGGGTTTAATTTATCAATGCCGACATAATCAGATATCAAATTCTCCAAACCATTAAAATTTACGTATTTAATTAATCTTCTGCAAATATTGCAATCAACGCAGTATTTCGAAATGTTTTCCTGTTAATTAAGGAATGCCCCTCTTCGGTTATTATAATATGCATTTCAATTCCGATATACGCAAAAACAATGAACGCTCAGCAAACCGCAACATTTCCAGCATTTCATCCTCCCTCTGTCACGCTACTTCGCAAAACAATAGTTGAGACGCATACATATATAGATACCCAGGCGCATCTTAACAACGGTAGTAGAAAAAAGAAGATGAAACGTCGGAACTTTAAGTCATTCTGAAAAGAGCTACTTGCTCGCGTCGTCTCGCTGATATATATAATACGTTATATACAGAAACGTAAACGGCTTTTAAGATTTGTAATGCCTTTTTTCCGCGCGGCGTAACCTCGTTTCTCCGTGGAGACAAGCGCGCACAGACGCGCACGCGAGCGTAACGTGATTGTAGACACTGAGAAGATTATACGTCGAGAGTATATATAGAGGAGAGGGTAGAACAACTGCAACGCCGCGACGATGATGGCACACGCGAAGCGTACAAACGGAGACGATTTTACCGGAGATTATATATTTCCCGCGGCGCAACTCGCAGCGATCATTTAAGCGAATGTGAAAGCTGCGCATGTCGATAGGCGACTGACTATACGGAGGCAAAACATTCAAATCGAATAATATTTGTTTCAGTTTACTAATATTCGAATGGTGTGCGGCGATATATAGATCGGTGAAAAAGTATCAACGTATAAGCAAAGACGAATTAATCCATAAATCTTCAACTTGCTCTAACTTCAAATAGCCAAAGTAAATATTTGAATGGGCAAAAATGCACTGCAACAAAAAAAGGAAAAAACCTCAATCTCGCGAACGGCAAAATAATTCAACAGGCTTCCCTGGTAGTAACCGATTGAAACCTTCCTCACAATCCCGTCATCATTATTGATAACCCTACGAATTGGCCAACAAAGAAATAAACGAATCAATCCACCTTTATATCCCTGAAAAAATACAAACAATTCAGCATTGATTAAAAAAAAATGACCTTCTCCGCTTATTCTCAATTGCAGCTGTCTGGTTTGCTGAGCGCCCGGGGCAGCGGTGGCAGCGGCGGTGATATCTGGCCGCTGGAGAGGCCGGACGGCATGCCGGCCATCCAGTCGCTAGAGGTGATGTGCGGCAAGGATCACATGGACGTACATCTTTCATTCTCCCAGCCCTTTGAAGGAATCGTCTCGTCCAAGGGCCAGCACTCGGATCCGCGCTGTGTCTATGTGCCGCCCTCCACTGGCCAGACCTTCTTCTCCTTTAGGATAGCATACGCCAGGTGAGCAGTTCGTGATGAACGTTTCCCTTTTTTATATTTCACGGTGGAAATTTCATTTCGCCACGTTGAAGAATTAATGAAGGTATTGCTGGAGTAACTGCGATGTACAGTGTATCATGGGAGGAGTCTATAAAAAATCCTGCAATAGTATAAAGTAGCGCTGCTAAAACTTTGAGTTTTGAATATTTTTAGTTTTCTTTCAGAAATAGTCTTGTTCAAATGTCAGGCATCGAAACTTAAAAAGTCTTTGATGTACAATATGAAAAAACGGTATCAAAATAGTATATGACGCATCTAGGGAGAGAAAGAAATGGTTATCCATATCATGGAGGCGAAGGCGAGACTGTCAATTATCACGTGTTATGGGCTAGCCTTCTTTCTTCCCATGGTATGTGTACTATTTTTCTCAAGATAAAGTATATCACATTCGCTCCCGGTTTAAACTCGTAAATGTGATATTTTCGGTCCGTTGTTGAGAAAAATCGTATCCGCAACATGGAGATAAAGATGGCCAGCCCAAACCATAAGTTTGAAATTTATACATGCTCTGAGCCGGACAACTTTTTACCTCCCTACTTGCTTATACTATTTCGTAACAACGGGTTGAACATATTACATTATCGTTCCTGTGCTGGGAGGAAATGTCGTACTTTCGGCCCGATGCACAGTGGGCACTTTCCCTTTAAAAATCTGTCTATAGCAGAAATCTTTATAGAACGCACTAAATTTGTTTTCAAATTACTCAAGAGGCGATTTAGAATAGAGAGTCACTGCTACTCATCTCCAAAATTTAAGTTCGAAACACCTTTAACACCAAAAACTATGGAACTCAACCGTAAACCTCAAATCCCATAAACATCACTCTATAACAACTTTCAACTCCGAAACTCTATAATATCAACCTTACATCAAATTTTGTAAGCTTTGTAAAGTATAAAAAATTTTTTATTTACGAAATTTCGCTTATCTTTATTAGTTACCCGAAAAAATATTTATATATATATATATATATATATATATATACATACAAATCTAAATAATTTGTCTAATTGAAGGACATAATAAAATAAACTTTTATAACATTTTTTTAGGTTTCAATTCATTTTATTGAAAAAACGGGACATTATCCTTTTGCATCAAAATATATACAATATGAACGAGAATAATATTATAAACAAAAATTATAAATTTGAACATTTACATATGTCCTGTTGGCGGTTTTATTATTATATTTTCGAATTCCATGGTTTTTGGTATTAAAGGTGTTTCGGACTTAAATTTAGGAGATAAGTAGCAGTGACTCTCTATTCTAAATTGCCTCCTGAGTAATTGAAACAAAAATTTAGTGTGTTCTATAAAGATTTACGCTGTAGACATATTTTTGAAAGAAAAGTGCCCACTGTGCGGCGTTGCGAAGGTTGGTCAATTTTCGTAGAGGTAGTAAAAATGCCGAATATCATTTTTGATAGACGTAAATATGCCAAAAGTCATTTTTCACAAAAAAATTACGCCCATCAGTACACTTTATTGTTTTAAATATTTTTTTAATTCTTAAGCATTTTTTGAAAATCCAATTACAAATCTTCTCATCTTTATTTATTTTTATTTTTTATAAATAAATTTTACATTATAAAATCATTAAAAATATAATAGTTTATATATAGGTATTCAGAACAACAGCTTTATTTTTGGGCGACAGAAAAAGACTCATTTTTAGAACTCTGGAAGTAGAGAAATATTAAATGAATATGTTTCCTTTATAATTTTTAGACACTGGAAACGTCGGCGAATTTTTTCAATGGTTCATTATTTCTATAATTTAATCAAAGACACTAACGTTTCAAAGTTTTTTTTGCTCCAACATTAATTCTTTAAATATTTTAATGAATACGAAGAAAGACAGATAGAGAAAATTCATAAATTCATCATCTCATATAATAGTTATAAAAAATAATATAAAAACACGTATAAAATATGTAAAATATCGATGAGTAAGTCCGTTAAAATAATAAAAATCAACCATTCGGCTGTACGAAAAAGAACTGCTCTTTGCATATACGATAACGTTAACCATATTGATTTTACAGGTGTGGCACGAAGCCGGACATGCACGGTCAGTTTTACGAAAACACCGTGGTCGTGCAGTACGATAAGGATCTGCTGGAGGTGTGGGACGAGGCGAAGAGGCTGCGCTGCGAGTGGTTTAACGATTATGAGAAGACCGCGTCTAAGCCTCCCATGGTCATTGCCGACCTCGACGTCATTCAGCTTGACTTCAGGGGTATGCACATTTTGGATTCACACGATCGAGCGAGAAAGAAACAAGCAACAGCACAATGGAGAATCACGGAGCTCGCGAATATATACGTAACTGAATGCGCGCTAATACGACCACGATGAAAAATTTGCCATTACCCAACGAGCCGTTAAGTTGAATCGCGCGAATTTGATTGCGACATAAACTGCAATGCCTTAATTGACAGTGTGATAATACGGAATTAACGCTCGTTCGCGACGCCGGGCTTTTCTTTAAACTGCCTTTACGCATGAACGTCCCCCATTCTGTATAAAAAGTATAAACGGATTGACGTGTGGGTAGTATTGCGATATCGTATACTGAAAAAGAGTTTTATAAAGGTAATTACATTTTACAATTATCGCAATGAAATGGTTCGTTTTTAAAATGGCAGAATCCCTTCGCTATAAAAAATGAGTTAAATGCGTAATAATAATAAATTATTTCGTATAAAAAGCGACATTTTGTCCATTTATTATTACTTGTCTGTATAATGCAATGCTTTTAATGATTCGAAAATTGAAGGTCGAGTTAAATTGTCGTTTACGGCAATGACTTTTTAAAATTGAGTTATACCTTTAAAATCGAATATACGGGCCATTGCTTATACATACACGGCATTTATCTTTGACGATATGAGAAATCTACCAACGCTGCCTATACGTACAATAAATTCGCAGTGCAGATGTATAGGGATAAAAACATACGATGTTTAAAGTATTTATATTCGTTTTAAAACTTTCAACATTCAAGTCCCGAATACAACGAAAAAAATTTTATATCCGCGAAATAAAAATATATCAGTAGAAACAGACAAGTACGGTAAGACCCGATGCTTTAGCCATAAATTTAGGTCGACGATCTCCATAAATGTTTTCCGCTATTTTTTTTGTCGCAAGCAACCGCTGTACCGATATAATCTAATAAATTTCTAACACCGACGGCGCCCTTCTTTCACTGTCATTAAATTCGATCAATAAAATATTTTCGTACTGCGATTACGTCAAGCAGGAAAATTCGAACAAAACATTTCTCTTCTTTTCGCAGGTGACAACGTGGACTGCTGGATGGAGATACAACACGGCAAAGGCCCATGGGCGCCACCAGTTTCCGGGATCGTGCCTCTCGGCTCTACCCTCACCCTCGTCGTCGCTATTAACGATTACCGAGGTAACGAGCGCCACGGCAAAGTGCAAGGTATCCAGCGCTTTCGGCCAGCCACGCGTCTTCTATCCTCCACTTTACACTTATTAACTCCATTTTTTGTCTTTTTCGTGTCTTGCAACGACCAGGCGAGTTTGACATGCGGGTAAAGTCGTGCGTCGCTTCGGATGGTGGTGGACACACGATACAACTTAGCGATGAGTTTGGATGTGTGCTCAGGCCCAAGATGATCAGCCGGTTTCTGAAGGCGAGGGGCTCAGACGATAGGGCCACCGTCATTACCTACGCCTTCTTTCA
This sequence comes from Torymus texanus, assembly GCA_036873485.1. Taxonomy (NCBI): domain Eukaryota; kingdom Metazoa; phylum Arthropoda; class Insecta; order Hymenoptera; family Torymidae; genus Torymus; species Torymus texanus. Next base: position 3,030,140 of record JAYJLV010000056.1, read on the forward strand.
TGCTTTCAAGTTTCCCGATGCGCTCAGCGTACACATCAAGTGCAAGGTAAATATAAATATATTTTTCATTTTAATTTTCTGGTGGAGGTGAATAACAGGTGAAAATATTGCAGAACAAGCTCGTAGAAGCAGATGAAATTGACTATAATAATGGAGTATCCATCCAATTCTTTCAATTTTTCTGTTAAATACTTTTTCGGAAATTTTATATTTAGAAAAATATTTTATATTGCTATACCTCGTTCGAACTCACTTAAATGAATTGAATTTATTCTATTTATTTATTTGATTGAACATTGGAAAATATAGAATGATCCGCAGTATTGGAGAAAAAATTTAGTTAATAATTTGAATTCTTTTTGTGTATTACAAAGTGAAATTGTAATTAAAATACAAATTACGCACTGAACCGTAATGAAAAACTCCAAACATGAAATTTTATTGGTAAAGACCAAAAAAAAACTCATAACTTAATAGAAAAGAAACTTGATAGAATAGAAAAATTCCAATGGCAATCAAATATCTACCAGACCTCTTTATTTCTTGCGAGCAAGCTATTCTAATTATTTCAAGAAGCATTTGAAGCATACGCAGCATTTTAAATCATTTGCATTGCATTACATATTTACCTTTTACGTCCCTCTTCCCTTATAAACATTCGATTGTCCTCCATTATCTCCATCGACTAATTCTCCCTATTTAAATCTACAACCATCCTAACACTTTAATCAGTCGAACGATTCGGAACTACTCTAATCACAAGGTTATATATAGTTCAGCCGTTAACATACCCACTCTCTCTCTCTCTCTCTCTCTTTCTCTCTCTCTCTCTCCCCATAAATGAAAACACCACCGCTCGCATAATTCAAGGTCGAGATCTGCCGGCATGGCTGCCTGGACCACTGCCAATTGAACGGAGGCACTCCCGGCAGCATAGGCACCGAGAGCCACTACATTCAGGACCGCAACGACGTGAACGTATCCCCTCAACAGCAACAGCAACAGCAGCAGTTGCCTGCTTACGTCGAGGGCGAGGCGCCAGGTGGTAGTGCAAACCCAAGGCCATTGGTCATCGAGGACGGTAACAATAACCCAGCGCCGGTGTACGAGGACAGCGGGGATGACATTATATCGGCGATAGCCGGCCACTTCCTTGGCCTCGAGAAATCAGCTGCGCCCAAGGCTCAGGCACAGACCAGCAATCATCAGCCCAGCACGACGACGGCCGGATCCGCCGTTGATCCATCCGATGATTCCGTACTGTCGCAGCCGTACTTGGTATGTTGTCCAGTATTGTCTACTATTGTCTACTATTTACTTCGAAAATACATAACAATTTGCTTGCATGGATATTAAAATGTTTATCGAACAATCGGGGTAGATTACTGGAAATCGTATGCAATATAATGTTTATTGTATAATATTTTTATATTGTTGGATGGAATTTTAAAGCAAAATCAAAGTTATATTTAATTTATTATATGAGTTTCGATATCTTCGTAAAACAATCTTTATAAATATTGCTTTTTACATAACAGGATTTTCGAGTGTTTTAATAAATAATAAATACACCGTATTCAATATTGGTTATATTATATAAAAGTAAAATCATTTCCTCTTCCTAGTAACTTGATGGAAAAACTTTTTAAAATAATTTTACCGCGGGCTTCCGTTCTGGAAAGATGAGCAAAAATAAAATTTAAACCGAAGCAATAAGATTTACTTGACATCTATTCCATACATAGAAGCAAACTTTGTCCGAACCGCGCGCAGCAGAAAGTCCTTGCAACTTGAATTCTCTCTCGCTTCTCGATATAAAATCATTTCATCTTCCCGAACATAGTTTACGAAACTACCACTGACAAAAATCGGGGCGTCACACTGTAATGATACATATAATATACATTCAAGTAAATAACAAATATGCTCAAACCGTAATATAAACAATAAAGATACCGCGTTACGTCGAATCCTTATATTACGCGGGAACCGCATGTATACGATAAAATAATGAATTTAAACGTGTGCCTGCGCGCGCGCGTGTGTGTATACAGTCGGTGCAGCCAGCACGGGTGACGCGCTACCAGCCACAGGAGCACTTCCCGCACGGGCCGCGCAACCTCGAGCACGAGGAGGACAAGCCGCTGCTCCGACCGCAGCCGCGACAGGCCAAGTCGGCGGTGAGCGGCGGCGACGAGCCAACCACCACCACCACTACTACTACCAGCAGCACCACCACCACTGATGCTTCCAACAGCAACAGCAACAGGACAACGAGGCAGCTGGCGAGCCGACGAAAACGCTCGCTCGTCGTCTCGGACCGGAAGGTACGCAGTGCCGACGTCGGTGTCTCTGGCATCTACGAAGTCATCTCCGAAGCCGACCTTGCCTTCAGTCCCGACAGTCACGCCGAGGCCGTTACCGTCTTCCAGGTAAGAGAATGGGATGAAAGGGAGAAAAGACTGCTGAGTTATTAGGGTTGGCCCACGTGAGCTTGTTTATCGGCCTTGATTCTTCGAGGGAGATTATACCGGGGAGCTTTTTTGAAAAAGTCGCGCGAGGGTTAAGTGTTTTATGAAGGTTCAGCGAGGGGAATTGGCTGTACTCTTCGCATCACCGCAGGGACATTTTCGCATTTGGCTCGTATATTTTGAGAATAAATTGTGGAAGGAAAGAATGTTGGAGATTCATTTTTTGAAAATATATATTATTGTTAATTTCATAATCAGCGGCGATATTATAATGAGAAATTTAATAAATGTAAAATACGCATTGCTTGTAACAGCTTTTAATTATTGCCAGACATTAATATGAAAACTTCAATGGTTTTGTTCAGATATGTCCATTATTTATACGATTGTAAAATGTATGATATTTAAATATTTTAGAATAATGACCGGTTTTAACAAGCTTGATTAATACAACAGCATATTCATATGTATAATTATATAAAAGCAAAATGTAAATTAGATTAATTACCATCTTTACAAGCAACCCGAAATAATCCAATACTCATCTGAAAACACATAAAAATGCTACATTACGCAAGAATGAGAAATTAATCTGCCACACGTTCCCTTTGCAGGGTCGGATCCGCGAGGAGGTTGTCTACGGCATCTGCCTGCCGATAAGCGGCTTCAGTGCCCTCTTCGTCGTCGTCGCCCTCTCGGCGATAGTCTCAGCCCTCGTAGCCGGAGCAATGGTGCACAGGCTGCAGGCGCAGCGCGAGCTCGCCCGAGCCGCCCGCAAGAATCTACCGGCGAGTCTCGTTGCGATCGCGGCCGCGGCAGCAGCGGCCGACCGCAACAACGCCGGACAGCAGCAGCCCGGATGGCTGCAGGCCTACGGATTGTTCCGGGCGCGCTGTGCCGCTGAGAGGCAACGGGCCGCCGTCGAGAGCAGGTCTAGCGCCGTCGAGGCGAACAACTGAAGAGGAGAGCAGTAGGAATTACCGAGCGGAAACAATCAAAATTTGCGGAAAATGTATTAGGAGTGTGAATTGAGTGTCCGAGCCGATGAGGAATTGTGTGAACTTTGAGGTCGCGAAATGATGCATATGTGTATGTATGCAGTGTGCGATTGGGAATCGAGGTGCAAAGTAAAAGTCAACGAGACGGATCGAAATTTATTGACTGCTTAACGGTATAATATATATGTGCTCTCAAAATTGTCGATATAATACCTAACTGATTCCCGTGACCGTTGCTCTTTTCAACTTTCGCGCGATATATAGTGCTCAGTTAGTAAAATGTGGACTGCCTGAAATGATAACAGCTCCGTGAGTTGGTGTAGAATCGTTGGCAATATGAAGCTTACTGAAATTTGTACAAGGGAAAAGGAAAATGACGATAAAATAAGGAAAGTTTTGTCTTTATTGATTGTTACTTATTAATCCAGAATACCGTCAGAGTCAATATTTTATCTGCAAATGATATAAATCGTTGGAAAATTTAAAAGAAAAACGGAGAATTAATTCAATACGATAAAATTTTACTCGAGTTTACATTGTATAAATATATTGCACAACCTTAACTTTTCCTGCTATTTACAATTGCGAAGACATTTAATTAATTTTTAAATGAATTTCATGCTTCAAACGAGTTCACTTGTCGTGCTTCTTCTTTAATTTGACATCGCCGACTTTATTCATTAATTAGTCCTACCTTCTGTAAAATTTCTGTACAACGTAATTGAAGTCCTTGTTTGTGGAATTGTTCAGATATTCTATAAAATCTGATTATTTATTTTGAAATCACTTATGAGTGTGCCTTATAGAAGTGACTGTTAATCAAATCGAAATTGAATTCGCTTTAATATATATTAAAGAAGATTTGAAAAAATGAAGTAACTGCTTTTGTTATTGAGAAGAATACTCGCAGTTTTAAAATTAAAATTTCACTTTAAGTTAATTATCTTCTAAAATTATTAAGCCAATGATAAATGTAAATATCAGTTGCACCCGAAAATCGTGTGGTGCGCATCTCCATAGATAGATTCAATGTCATTTAACAATGCGAGGAATCCAATCTAGTTTCTATGTGATATTTATGCAATCATGAATAGAAATTAGAAATTTCATCGCAACATCGACGCACACGAATGTAGACTACGAACCAAATGAGCTTATAAATTTTTTAAACAAACGCGTACACGCACACTTGACCCAACTTCGCAATTCATCATTAACGCATCATTATCACAATGTCGAAAATTTTATTTTTCAACAATGTATACCGTTGATTTCTGTTTCGAAAGAGAAAATGAGAACAAAAAGGTGAACGACCGATACATATTTATATGTTTATTTTCGTCGGAAGAGAGAGAAAGAAAGAAAGAGAGACCTTAATGAAGCAGTCACCGAGCGGACTTTTCCAGATATATCCGAGGGATTCGGAATACCCAAGGCAAACTTTTTCACAACTGCTGCGCGCGTATTTAGATTAGCTCGTGCACTGAACTCGGCCGAGGAAACAAGTTAGGTTCATTCGGATCGACGTTGTTGCACATTCACATTAACTTTAAAGACGTATTTTTTTTTTTTTTCGTTTGCCGAGAGGAGAAATTTCGTTTAGATTTAGCTATACGTATAAAGTCAGTCCTGAGACACGTTTATTTAAGCTTATTTATTCTAATGTACTTCATGTTGAAGCAGTGTCTATTATATAAATTGTTCTTCGTTGAATAACTTTGATCAATTTCGACTAATGACATCTCATACTTACTATAGTGTGTACTCGTTCTTTTTAGCTTTAGCTGTATATCCTAAGTAACATACAATGAACTAAAACCGTAGCAATGTACTTACATAGTAGTTCTCATGTAAAGTATTAAAATTGTTGTTATTGCTTCAGTACACGACTTTAAAAAATGTTATATGCAAATCAAAATAATTATTAGCCAACTATAACTCGACACTGTAGTAAAACGAATAGCATTTGAAAATCGCTAACCTTAGTTATATGTATATCTGTTAATGATCAAAGTAAATGTGCTCTCAGGTTCACTGAGTCTAGACCATTTTTCATTCAATGTGATCAATGTCTTATACACTCTTACGGCAAGCAAAATTCTCTAGAGTGTCTTGAAGAATGGCTATTTTTTATACTGTTTACGCTCGAAGTATATCAGTGTAAATCTGACATAAGAGTCAATCTACATTAGACGTGTCTCGGTTCATAGTGGAAAAGCAAGTAAGAATTTACTTTAGACGATGCATTTTATGCACATATTACTCGAGCAAAAAAGTAATGATCAGTTTCATTCGAGTGAAATTGCATATATGATAATAAATAAAACTTGGGGATTAAAAGTAAAAGACTGCGTCTATTGAAGATCGACACTAATGAGCAAAAGTCCTCGGAGACCATGTGCAATATACTGTACAAAGTACCGTAAGTGCGTATAACCCTCTGTTTCAAAGGCGTGCAAGGAATTCTTCACTACTTACTAACGATCGAAAGAAAGAAGCACTTTAACGCTTTTCCTTCTCTCGTTCTTATTTCTTCTTTTCATACTCAACGTCTGTTAGTTTAGTATACCTGTATAGCTGAAGCATGAACAGCGCAGTTGTTTCCTCCTTTTATACATATGTTACTTTATTTTTGCGTGCAGGAGGGAAGAGACTTAGATAATATAATTGTTAGCTTGAATGAATGCATTAAGACACTTTCGTTCACGATTTTTTCCCTCCAGTGACGTTGTGCTTCCGCTGTACCGGTTTCATGTAGCCTCTTCCTCTCATCTTATTTTCCTCTTCACTGTAACGAATGAGAGATATATATATATATATATATATATATATATATATTTATGATTTTTCTCTATACACACATCACTCTTGCATCTAGTATTATTATTTTCTAAGGTAACCATTAAGCCTTTCGACATATACATACAGACATCACTTTATTACGAATTAAACGAAATACTGATAAATATGTGGAATCACTTATGATTGTCCCTTTAGGATGTTGATAAAAATAAAGAAAATGTAGTTATAGGATTCGTAAAAAATCTAAAATATATTAATGTTGTATGATCCTAATTTAAATTATCTTTTGTACTTTGTTTAATTTGTAATAAATTGATCATTTAAGTACTTAATCATAAGAGATATAATTAGAGCGCTATCTATTTCTTTGCTTGTTTTTATAGAAAAAACGCTGTAAGAAATGAGCGCTATATATGAAACTATAATCAGAGTAATTTTTATATTGCAATGTTGCTATTTAAGCGAATTATTGAATGTTGATCTGCATAAAACAGTTGAATGCAAGAGATTGAGAGAATTTTTTAGTAAGTTAAAGATTTTTTATAATATAATTTCCTGTAAGCCTTTATTTATTTCATACCTTAAAAGTATAATTTTTATTCGCAATCCTGCCAATATTCTATAACAACGTATTTTTCCTACTATTTACCTTGAGTTTGTTTATTTCGATGTTTCATGTAACTTTATGGCGAAATGGATATTTATTCTTCACTTGTAATGTTGGGTACTTTGACTTGCGAGATTAAAGCGAGCGTGCATTTGTTGCAACATGTTAATTGAAACAAGAGACACTATTATGTTATCCTAATGTGAATCCTTCAAACTCTTTTGTAGTTACTTAAGTATGTCCCCGAATACAGAAGAACAAACTAAAACATGATATGAGGTGTGAGGATGGGTGCTGTAAGAAAAAAGTTAAAACACTACGTTTTCTTTATTATTATATTTTAATAAATTACGTTATATTATAAAACATACTTGTTTATTTCAAACATTTTATCAAATAAATTATTTTACAATAGTAGGATGCACTGAAGGTAAGATACTGCATGGTATTATTTTAATTATCTGAAGCTTAAACAATTGAAATTTTAAAACAACCAGACGGAGCTCATTAATATTTATACTTTTATGAACACGTACGAAAGTAAATACTAAAATAGTATGGTACCCTATAAAGTAACTCTATATTAAATACCGCATTTAAATTAGCTTTAAGATTTAGAGATGGTTTCTGAAACCAGCAAATATTAATTCTATCTTGCTATTAAATTAAATTCTAAATTCTACACTATGTAATTTCAGTAATATATGAGGAGGCATAATATTCTCCTAGTGTTCGTTTTTTAAATTATTATTTTATCCAATTTTTTACACTATCTTTATCACTAACAATACAAATAATAATCTTGATTATTATTTTAACACGTACAATTAACATTAATAATAATTTTAAACGATTTCCAAAATTTCATTATCTTTAAAATCACAATTACAATTTCCCTTTCAATATTTACAAATGACTTTCTATGCAATGATGAAAAATAACGTAAACATAAACCTACATTAAAATTTACGAATTCATGGATATTATGTGCGTTAAGAATAACGGTAATGGAGTAAGTGACGACGCTCTTGCTAACTATCTATCTACATATTCATTAATACAAATGAAATGAAATGAAATTTCGTAATTAAAAGCCCAAGTATTTAAATGCTTACAGTTAAGTTTACTGCAGATTATTCCCAGTTTTTACTAATATATACGCAAGATAAGAGAGAAGCGTGCACCAGTGTGGCATTCTCTTGAATACTGCACCGGCCATAAACCGAGGAAAACGTTATTTTTGGAAATGGGAATAGTTGGCTCTTCCAAAGTACTTTATCGACTATCTTCCCGTTAGATTTTTGATATTCCGAGATTGAGGTTCACATCTAACGCCTTTCTAAGAAACCTTCCGAAAATTCTTTTATTTTATACCGCATTCGTATTTTTCATGATCATATAATATAAATACGTAATTAGGATCATCTTATATATACGCGGATTAACAAACTGAATTTTTATTGCACTATAAATTAGTTACGGTCTATAAAACTGGAATTTTTTTAAAAGAATCTAAAAAGTAAATTGGTACGAATAATTATAGTCATTAAGTATTTTAATACACTTGAATAAAAACATCAAATATTTTTATTAAAGAATTAAATATATTCCTCATAAAATAAGTCATAATCCTCGTAAAAATTTATTCTATTATGCATCTTTTAATATTATGTTCATCCATTTCATAGAATAACATGATCAAATAAACAATTAATATCATTCAAATTTCATCAGAAGATTTCAGAAGAAATGAACAAAACTAGTTATTTCGACGCCTCATTCAGTCTCCATCAGCTCACCGCAGTAATAAATCGTTCAAAACATCGAACGTGTAAGTTGGCCACAATCTATTTCACTGTACACGCCAATAATATACAATAAAAAGAACTTTAAGAAACATTCTATTGAACCCAAAGTATTAACACTAAACTTTGCCGTATACTTGACCGCGCGTTTAAAATATTAAGTCTCGCGTGCAACTAGCAGACCACACTAAATATATTGCGTCTGGGGTGTGGTTAAATTCAAATACCACATTACGTATACTAAAGAGGCTGTCTTACTTCCTTCCGTTCAAGTTGCAGTAATTTTTATTGCAAACGCAATCTCTGACTCCCAGCTAAAATTGCGACTATGCGTGTAACATAATATTCGCCGAGCCAATCGATTGTTCACAAGTATAGACATTCTATACGAGGCGCCAAAATCAAATTTTCATAATTACGGCATCCCATGAATAATTCTGCTGCATAATCCAGTGACTATCGAAACAAATATTCAAACATTCGTTGTTGAACTAAGAAATATATCGTATGAAAGATAAAAATAAATACCACTGCCCGCCTCTTTATACGATTTGCTTACTAAGCTCGTACTTACAAGACCCTCGTATAATACATATTTGTTTACCAAATGAGACTATACATCTATACAGGCGGAAAATAACAGAGTAGTTCAACAGATTTTTTTTTGAAAATCCGCTCGTGCTCGCGTACATATATGTGTAACTATATAAGAAAAAAGCGTCTCGTTTAAAGGCCCTCGGGCGGCTTGGCGTTAATGGGCTTCCCCGGAGTCTCCATTAAAGAAGCTTGGTTTATACGGACCGAGAGAGAATGTAAAGCGAGCCGAGCCCCACGGCTCACCTGCAAATATGTTTGCCAATTACGGCGCACCCGCAAAAAGAAGGAGAAGGAGGAGGCGCGCGAAAGTTTGAGCGGCCGATTGATTGCTTTCAATTGGCACGGAGATCGGCTTTCCGTAAAGCCGCCGTCGCCGCGGTTGCCTGGCTAATTACAGACACTTTTCGTGCACTTAATTGAGTTAATTTTTTTTTATCCTTAAGCGCACCCGAGACTTTCCTCATTCAAATGAATCTTTTGTTTACACGGCTTTATTTTTTTTGGATTACACTAAATCTCGTTTCGTTCGAATATTCGTTCAGGAGGGCGGTGCGCCAGCACCTATTTGATCTCGACCTCTAGCCCTCTCTATGAGAACTCGTGGAACTATCAACGCGAGGACCTTCATCATAGCGTATTACTTGACTCAGCGGATTACCTCTGATCTGTGTTATTTGATCAAGCAACTGTGATACTCAAGCATGACCATGACATTTAATATAAACGAAAAACTGTGATATATTTAACTAATGAAGTGCCAGCTGTAATACCTCTTTTAATTATATTTTAGTTTTAAATCGAAGGTCTTCGTAAATTATAAGTTAGTATTACTTTGAAATGATTATGACATTGTATTTTATTTATGACTACGATATTTTATTTTATTTTATTTTATGACTTTAGACGTATTTTATACTATGACTACAGTAGTGCATTGTTGTTACGTATTATTTATTTTTCTGTTTTTTATTTATTATTAATTGTATTATATTTTCTTTTATTGTAGGTATGCACATACAAATTTTTATATTATTCATTTTGACGCGACGGCAAATAAATAAAGTATCTATCTATCTATCTATCTTTTGTTTTTTAAATAAATATACATGAAAAGTTGTCGGTACATTGGTCCTCTTAAGTGTTAATTACTATATCGTATTTATTATATTGCTTGTGAAAGAATCGGTGTCGTTATGCTACTACCAAAATATAAATAAAAGTACAGAGCTTCTGGAAACTTCATAAAAAGGATGTCTCAATTGTTCCGTTCCAAAACTTACTCGACGTTGAAATTTCTACGGAAAATGTATAAACATAACATCTTAATTAACGTAATGCAGTTCTGTTCGCCTTCTCGTTGCAATATCCTCAAAATTTTGAAAATCTTCTAACCAACTCTATACCTTATTCCGTTTATTATTCCCCAACTAACCATCTAATCAAATTTGTTCCACTTCCACGGCGCAATACCATAAAAAAAGCGAACCAAGCACATTCTAAAAGAGTATCGTTTCCTCACTTTACACCACAATAAACCAAGATAAAAATCCTCACCATTTCCTTCGCTTAACTGACCTCACCTCAACCTCTTTCCCTCCTCTCTCCCTCCCTCGAGTAAGCAATCGACCCCGCCGTGCGAGCTCGCTCGCGCTCGCAAGCAGCAGCGAACAATTCCTATAAACCTCGAAAAGTCGAACGATCGCCAGTCACGATAGAACATGATTCTCTTACTATATATATAACGCGCGTATATATACATACAGTACGCGAATGAAACTCACGAGACAAGCGAATAATTTTAATTATCCAAAGAACAACTGCTCGGATTCTCCCGCGCGCATTCTTATACAGTAGCATGCACACACATACACACACACGCCTATAGAGTTATATAGCAAAAAAGCTATAGCACTCCTGCTAAGGAGTACGTCCGTGTATGCGCGCACGCTCTCGTATCGCTCGGCGGATCTCCCGGGTCAGGTCTGTACTGCAGCCTCAGAGCTCCGTTTCAAAGAGTGATTTATACAATAGACGCGAGGCGATGGACAAAAAAGGTGCGCGAGCACGCGGAGATGTTCACCGTTGTAGGGACAAAAAAAGCTGCGCACGCGCCGAGAGTTGTACTTACTTTATTTATACCTGGTCTATACGTCTGCAGACGCGAGAGCTTTTCGTGCTATTGCCTCGTTAATTAGATTCTTCCCGTCTACTGTTGCGGTCGCGGCTGAGAGGCGAAAGGGAACGACGGCTAAAGGTGAGAAGAGGTCGAGATTTGGCTGGTAGCAGGTCGAATATGCCAAGTGCGGTTATTGGTTGTCATGCGCGTTTATATTGTTATGTTCTTAGAAGCTCTGTTGATCGGTTCGAATAAAATCTGTACAGAAGGCTGTTTTCGCATGTTTAATGTGAATTAAAGTAGCTTTGTAGCTCATCGGGTATACATAACTGGTGTGTTAAAATATTTTATTAGTTATATTACCTTGGATACGGAAACAAAGTTATCCATTATATAAGTAATAAGAAAATCTTTTTCTATCCTGAAGATTTTTAAAGTAGAAAAAAGATACTTTTGCTTACAATATTTATGGTTAAAGTATTCTCGTTTATATCCTGGTAATATTTTATAGAATATATTACCTCTTCTAATGGACCATTACCGGTTACAAAGAGTAAACTCGGTCTTCGAGAAATGACCTTTGCCTAGAATTTGAGGGATACTGTTTTCTTGGTAGATCATAACGGAGCTTTACTATTTTTAATTAAATTCTGCTTGAATTTTTTTTATTGTAATTTTATAAATATTTGATTCGAAAAATTCAAGTTAATTGGAGTTATGAAGCGAATTTCAATTATTTAGTAAGATCTAACTTTAATATAATAGATCATATCTAATAAGTTCCTATACGACATCGAACTAAAATTTCGTGGCTACATCTTGAGGTGTCAAAACAACTTCTGAAGCCCGAGCAATATCCGCTTCTCGGAAATCGAAATGACACTCTTTATAGGTAATGGGTGCTCAACTTATTTTTATGCTTCACGTCAAAGTCGATTCTCCAATGGCCGTGCACTTTTCTTATAAATCTAATATCATCTGGTATAAAAAGAATTTTGTAAAGTTAAAATTAGTCTAAAATCACGAAATATTTAGTCTTTTACAAACTCACATCAAATTAAATATTAGTCATTTTTTACAGTAAAGTATAATTACTTGAAACAGTTTGTAATCTAATATATAAAAAAATAAATTATTAAAAATATGTGTAGAAATAGGAAACGACCAAAGAAATCTTACATATACAAATAACAGTTAAAATAATAATTTTTTCATACTAACTTATCAAGATAATTGTTACCCTTTGCCTTATTCAACTGAGAATGAGTAACGTTTCATGCGTAATAAGCGACGGTGAAATTCTAATTCCGCGACGTATCCTCCATTGGGGTAAGTCGATGAGATTACTTACGTAGCAAGCGCTGCACTTAGCGAAACGTCAAATTGCGTTTAAGTATACACACATATATATTATGCTCGGTGAAGTACTTCTAATTATCATTGTATAAATATATACCATAGGGTTATTGAGGGAAACCTCCAAAACGTTTATAGTTATCAATATTGTATTTACGTCGATATTTCAATAATAATATAGATTTAGTTGAATAAATATAAGTGTTATTGGCATTTAAGCATACAAATTTTAAACGAGATTTTTGTGGTTGTAATAGTTGTTTAAGGTACGTTTTAGCGGACTCTCATACTTAAAATGTATGACCCATTCTTCATTTTAAATTGGATCGTTATGCGTAATATTCGCAGTCATACTTACCATACTAATGTGAAAATTACACATACAATGATTATATGAAAATCTGTACTTTTAGCAATTGAAATTAAATTTTTTGAAAGAATTATTTTAATTTTATAATGATAAAACAACAAAAAAGTATTAAATACAGAAATAAGTAATAATGAGAAGGTGCAGTTTTATATTTCTAATATTAGTAACAGTTAATTTACAGAATAGCAATGATATTATATATATATTTATGTTTTCATCATATACACAACCTTTACAAATAAAATATTTTATTTCTTACAAAATTACAGTTTAAAATTACATTATAAATTAATACTATATACGTACTAAATAAATAGTAATTGTAAACATAAATTATTCATTTACTGGTTGTACATTTACATTCAATGTGATCAGTCTGTTTCATTGCATCCAATCAATGAAACACTTATGCCCTATTTTCAGAAATCTTGTAAGTTAACTTATTCCAGTTTGATTATGAGCTATTTATAATGGCATATTTTATTGTTAGACAACAGATGTTAATGAGAAATATTAATTATTTTTAATATTTTTTTGAATATTTTTTTTGTAATATTATATATTAAGTCCTTTATATGTTTCTATAGACAAGATTTTCGCGCCATCAAGGCAGTACAAGTTTTTTTATTGACACTTTCAAAAATACTTGAAAATATTTCATAAATACGTAAATTTTCATCTCGGATATATTTCAAATAAAAAGTTGAAAAAAATATGAAATAATATATTCGAGTATGCTAATTAATCTAAGGAATTTCATATCGCAAATATTTAAAATATGAATTAAGGTAGCCCTAACACGAGGTCAAGTAAATATAATTTTTCTTCAATCTTGTTAATGAAAGCATATTTTTGCAATCAAAAGTGCGAAAGGTAACTTAAGTATTAAATAAACACAACTATATAACATAGAAGGCTAGTATAGTGTTAATTCAAGTGAATAAATAAACTATTATAAATAAATCAATATATTAAAATATTTATGATAACTATATCTTATAAGCAGATAATAAATTAGATGTTTTAATTAATATTAAAAATAATATGAAAGAAACGACTTTTGTCGCATTGACTTTCACAAATTCTAGTGGTTTTTAAAACAAATAAACCTTTACGTCACGATAAACTTTTCAACTGCGTTTTGATATAAATGAATAAACTTTCGAGCTGAGGATTATCGTATCAAGATTACGTAAGTTTAAAAAAAAAGTAACTTTGATAAATTCCTTTTTCAATATCTGATATAAGGTTATATGCGACACGTGCGTATACGAATGAAATAATTTTCGTCCCCGAACACCCGAAAAATCTCCCCTGATAATTTCCACAAACACGTGATCCATCTATTTCCAGTAGGGTCGCGCATCAATCTTTTTTTTGACTAGCATGACATTAGGACTACCTTAAAATAGCTGCTGCCGTCGGCCGCTTTATGACGATGACAGTCTACACGCAAACACAATTACAGCGGTCGATAATCCTATGCGCGCGCGCGCGCGCGCACGCTTCTATAGCAACGAGATTGTCCCTAGAGTGTATATGAAACGCATCTCCTTTCCCTGTAAATTTTCGATAGATTTTTCACTCTACATAAGCAAAATTACGTTTCCAACATTGAATTATCTGAAAAATACTTGCTCCGTTTCTTTTTAAGGAAAATAAGGCCTTTCAATATACTTAACGCTTCGTACAACAATCAAACATCCTGTACAAGCGCACGCACACGACAACAGCAACCGCGTATATATGTCAAAGAATCGCTCGCACTCGCAGACACATACACATGTACACGTAACCAAGCGTATATTATTAACACACAGGCAACGACGACTCTGCTCACATTCGCACGCTTACGTGTAGAAGCAGGCGGACTTGCTAGCGGCGTTCTTAGGCGCGGCGAGGGTGTGAATGGCGAAACCTGCCCGCCTCACGGTGACGACGTCGCCGCCTTCGATCCTCTTCCTGAACGGCCTCAGCCTGATACAGAGATACGTGGAGAGACCACAGGAGGCGATCAACACGCCAAGTAGCAGAAGCAACGTGAGAGTGAAGCCAGACGTGGTCATGCAGATGAGGTTGGCAGCATGACTCGCTCTCTCACGTACCGGGAATATCATCGTCGAAGGGGCGGCCTCGGATGTCGAGTTCACCTCGTCGATGGAGAAAGTGAGGTCGCCCGTCGACACCACGCGGATTACGCGGTTCACGCCTACTGTCTTCTCCGGACTGCTGCTGCTGGCGGCTGATCGGGCTGTTGAGCTGGGCAGAGATCGGCTCTTACGCCGGCGCTCGTCGCGTGGTCGACCCACGGACTGTAACAGAGATGGAAAAATACTCTTTTTTTGACTGGTTCGTTGAATGTATGATGAAGGCAGAAATGAAGGAGAACCGCGTGCTTTTTATCGACTATTATTTATGAATGAAAAAATATTCAAGGAATAATTTGTAATCTCGAAAATTTCATTTTTAATTGTTATAGTAGCAGAGTGTCATATATAATGTATTCATTAATTATGCAGAGCGTAGGCGATAATAGAAACTATATCAAGCCTGACCTAACCGCGCCTTCTACTACTGGAAATTTCTTACTGTGCATATATATGTATAGGCTTTCAAATTAAATTGTTTAAAATATATTACTATATAAATATCTAGTTTACTATTTTATCCTTCGTTATCCGAATTCAAACCAAACACAATGTATATTACGATTCAAGCCAATGTTAGTTGGGAATCTTAGTGCAAGAATTTTCTCGAATATCGCAGTACGCAGTCTGTCTCTGTATTATTGCTATGCAAATATCTGGCTATTCGCTTGGGTTTCCTAGAATTTGCGAGTATAAACCTTCTTGCCACAAACAATTGTGATTCTACCTAACCAAACCGTAATAATCTCTCGAATGCCAGCTACTTCTCATGCCGAAATTCTAAGCAAACTATATATATATATACACACGCATACAAATTGCTATATATATATAGCAGACAGAAAATCTACATCCACGTAATTTAATTCTTCTCCTCCAAAGCATACGATCCCTCAATTTAACGTTTATCTGTAATAGGATGTTACTATTATAAGAGAGACAACTAACCTGCAGGTAAGCCTCGAGTGGCAATGGCGGCGGTAGTGGCAAGCCGTAAGCTGCTACATCCGCGTGTCCGATCGACGCCCGGTGATTAACCGCCTCTAGCAGCAGGCCGTCCTGGTGTAGCAGCGATGGCGCTGAATCGGTGCACTGGTCGGGACACTGGTACCGGCAGATCTGTATCGTGCACTGGAAGTGCACCTCCATCGAATCTGGGAACTTGAAAGCCTGGAAGTGGGCGTACGACAGCACCGAGGCGCTCGCACCGAAGTTCTTGATCTTGGTGAACCGCGACATCAGCTTCGGCCGAGTGATACAGCCGCGCTGGTCGACTGTAATTGGCAAGATGAATGTCGTTATACTTCATTAAGGGTCATACAATTTTTTAAAACTGTCTTACATTAATGTAGAAAATCGATATTCAGCCCGATTATAAACGACTTGTGAAATGTACGTTCGACGCAAACTCACCCAATTGTATCGGGGCCCTCTTTCCATCGTGAGCCATGCAGTTTCTTACGAGCATGTCGAATTTCGAGTCGTCATCCTTGATAGCCAACACCATCGTCATCGTCTGGCCGATCTTTACGAGACCCGATACCTCAGAGGCCCAGGGTCCTTTGCCGACTTGTATCTGCATCCAGCAGCCGACGTTGTCACCGGCAAAGTCAGCGCGCACCACGTCGAGCATGTCAACGGGGAACGGTCGGAAGGTAACCGACTTCTCGTAGAGATCGTGCCAAGTGCATCGCAACTTGCGCGCCTGGTCCCAGACTTCTTGCACCTAAAAATGGCCAAACAGTGAAAGAAGAGTTAGATGCGTGGGAATTGAACGTTTTTATTATACTCAATAAAGCAGTCTATCATTCGCTTACGATAATTTTAAATGTTTAACTATCTGTTACGCAATTTTAACTCTTCTGAATGTTATTGCAAGCATAGCTAAATAGACTGTTAAAGAGACATAAAAAGATAGTACATCTTTTATAAAGAACAAAATTGAGGGCATTCTAGAAGTTATATTTACTTTATACAAAGCAAAAATTTAAGCAGACAATTTGGCCTATATATCATGCTTCGTTGGGTTTAATTAATTTGCTCAATTTGTTGCGACAAGCTTTTTATTTTCTTTTAAAGCAATTGATAAAAATCAATTTAATTGATACTGCTGCTCTTTTTCGTGTTATTGGTCTGCAAACAAGTTAAAAAAATTAATTAAAAATCGAAGCAAGTGGCTGCTATCTATTTATTCGATTTTATTTTCATGCTACATTTTACGTGCGTGATGCGAAAAATTTTAACTATGAAAAATGTGTTAATACTTTTGCTTTTATCAAAATATTTGCATTAAAGATAGGGCCATTTTTCTTCATTGGCATAGTTTATTGAAAACGAGAATAAAAAAATCATAATTTTATCATATTGCTTAGAAGAAAATATAATAATTAATGATACTTATATTTATGGTAAATCATTAGTTACTTCTGAAAATTTCGCTTTTCATAAATAGTTTACCACAAAAAATTTTAAAAATTTAGAAAACTACTCCTTATATGAATGTATTGATTCGGCTTTGTATTTTATTATCTAATTTCACATACGTACAGTATGAAAAAATACAATTTTTTGGAAAATTTTTTGGCGAAAGAAAATTTGCATTAAAAATTGAAACAAAAAATTCGTGCATTAGTTTGGACAATCTACGTGTCCATCACTGAAGTCAGCTATGTAAACATTTTTTTTGTTTCTTTTGTGAGTTTCACTTACTTCTGTGTAAGAATCCACAATTGTACATTTTGTGCTATTTTAAGTAAGTTAATTGAAAATAATTCAGCTACCTCAAACGGAAATTTCTTGTATGTTTCTACAAATATAATTGAGAAAGATTGGTTACTGGAGTATCATAATATAATACATCGTCTACGAAGACAAGGGATTGAGGACCTCTTAGAAGACATATTGACTTCACACTATGCCGAAAAACAAGAAATAAGAGTTTTGACTATGCTTCGTCAAGTTTATAGTTAATTTTGCCTACTTAATCCAAAATACTTTTTTCCACTTTTTTCAAGAAAAATTAACAAAATTGTACAAACATATATTAAAAAATAATATATCTTCTACTAAAAAATTCGTAGCACTTAAAAAATGAAATGAATCTTGGTAAAAGTTAAATAAAGAAACTATATTACTGTATGTTCAGAGGGTGCTGCAGCTAACAGTCCTCTTTCCTGATTAATTTGTTTATGAACAAGTAAAAAAGATTTCAAAAATTTTGTAATAATCATTTACAAACCTTTTTCATACAGTGAAGCCAAGAAGAGATGTGTGTATGTCGCTAAATTAATTCAAGTTACCCTATAGTATCTTAAAAGCATATCAAAATGTGTAGCTTGCGAGAATACATAAAAAGTAAAGTTTAGTGACTACAAAAATGACGGATAAAAAGATATATGGACCATCGGGCTGCAAAACATCAGATATAAAAAAATAATGTCAGAAATATACCAGGACCGGATATTGATATATTTCTAGAAGTTATTTTATTTCACACTGAATGTTTATTTCCCCATCACAAGCAATCACGGTCAGTTTAGGAATATTGTTCGTTTCGTTTATTTTCGAGCCTGTAACAATAGCTAAAAAGTTTTGATTTTAGAACAGATACTTTTTTAAAATAAAACTTTAGCTCCTCTATTGGGGTAAAAAATAAAAGTATTACGTGCAAAAACTTTTAAGTGCGAAGTTTAAATCAAAACTTTTTTCAACTTATTACTACTATGAAGTCACTTACACATTGAGTATCCTAAGAAAATTCTGTCGTAAACATGTAACTTCAGTTTATACGACTTTTTTACTGTCCCCAATCATTCATAGTTTGAGAAAATAAATCTCGTTCTTTTTCGAAGTGTAAATTCAAAAGGTTTTAAAAATACACCCGAGTAAATATTTGGTACGTAACAAAATCCAAATGTTTCCAACAAACTATAAATTTTTCGCAAAATAAATATCATGAAAGTTTTCGACTTTCAATCACAAGATCTCAGAGCAAAATTCAGCAACATACACTCAAAGAAGGCATAATGAAGCTCACCTGCGGATCGTACTGTATGACGACAATGTTCTCGAAGTAGGTACCAGATCCGGACTCCGCGCCGTAACCGTAGAGTCCATTCTCGGTGTTGCCTGCAGTTCCACACGCGTGTATACCGATCTCGAAGTTAACCGATGTCCTGCCAAGGCCAGCCGGAAGGTAGACGCAGTTGCCATTGCTGTAGTGGCCCTTACTGAAGACAATACCGTAGAAGGGTTTGTCGAAGCCAAGGTAAACCTTCATCGAGTTCTTCTCGCACTTGACATCGAGCGAAACAATCTTGGGCATATCGTTGCCAGCTGCAGGCCAGTTGTCACCGATGCCGTTGCCAGTGTCGATCAGCGACGCGCCGATTGCCGTGTCGAAGACCTTGTCGATGCTGTCCTGCGGACGTGACTGCTGCTGCTGCGAGCCCGAGGACTGTACGGAACGCGAGAGAAATTCATTATTTAGATGGATACGCTCTAATTTATATATTCCTGTATATACTGCCTGGTATATGAATCAGTAATATTGCGTTACTTTTACTCGAGAAATACGTTATTTATTAAATATATACAGGGTGTTCAAAAAGTCCACGGCAAGATGACTTGGCGTGGGAGCATTTCAGAGAAAAATGTTATAAATACAAAAGTTTCAGGATTAAGGATTAGGTCAATGTCTAGGTGAAGCTCATGGTCACCACTGGATAGCCAGGGAAAAAGGCTGAAATTTTTGTATTTAACATTTTTCTATAAACAGCTATCTCGCCGAGTTATCTTGCCGTACCGGGACTTTTTGAATACCCTGTATATGACTTCGATTTATCCGATATTATATATATTTCAATTGCATTCAAAGAACTTTTTTTACATAAAAATCACTGTTTCTGTATATTTTTTAATATCTATAGAATAATAAGATTTCAAGTTTCGTTAATAATAAAGGAAATAATCCAGATTTAAAAGAAGCAATTATACTCGACAATACAAACAATGATTCTACTTATTAAATTTTATAAATATAATTGTTTTCTCGAAATTTATACTCGCACAACAACAATCCCTCTAATTCTACTAAATAATAACGACAATATCACATCATCGCAAAACCTTACTGAGGCGGAAGCCGGCGGCGGTGGTGGCGGTGGCCCGTGGTAGGCGACATTGTGATGCGACCTCGGCGGAGGTCCGCCGCCGCCGCCACGACCCGGATGTCCCCGGTGGTTGGACGCGCCGTACTGGCTTCCGGTAGGCGAGCCGCCGCTGTTTCCTCCCCCGGCTCCTGTGCCGTCGCTCTCACTGGCCATCGCGTCGAGAGCGGCTGTCATCGCGTCCGCCGTTGCCTGCTGTTGCTGCTGTTGTTGCTGTTGCTGTTGCTGCTGCTGCTGTTGCTGGGCGCTTTGGGACTGCTGTTGCGGCTGGTCGGCGACATCCTGGTGCTCGGCATTGCGGATGTCGTCACCCGGCACAGCCTCGATCACCTCTACTTCGTCGGCCCGTGTTATCTGTAGAAGGGGGTGCAGAAAGTGTCGTTCATTAGGTTATATAGCAGGAACATGAATATGATATATACGTCCACGCAGGTATTAACTGGAATTACTCGCTTCGAGTTTTATCAAAATGAATTTCCATGCGATATTTTCCGTTATAAAACGTATACATACTTTATTAATTAAATCTGAAAGTACACACACACACACTGACAGTGGCGGATCATGGGAGGAGCTTGGTGGTGCTGAAGCACCGGGACCCGAGCCAGAGGGGGCCCCACTTTATCCAATATTGAAAAAAAAAAAACAAATATGCAGTGCAAATAGCCCGATATCATTATACACACTAGCTGAGCGCTAGTTTTTAAATGCGATTCAATTGTTATATTTGAAAAAAAATTATATGCATAAAATTAATTAAAAGATGTCAGAACGAAAAGATTTAATCTTATGCTTTGACATGCAGCATTTATTAAAGCTCATTTCCGTCCCGTATGAATTGAAATACTTTCAATTCAAAACTGGTAAGTATTTTGTTAGTTTCATCTCGCCAGTGGCTAAACCCTAAATCATAAGTTCGTCCTGACTGTCCTAGACAAATGGTATAGTTTTTACAATTTGAACAAAAAACATTATTATTTAGTTATTTGTAAAGATAAAAATAATAAAAATAATACGAATAAATTAAAAAAAGAAGCACAAAATTTTTATCATAAATTGTAAATTTCGAACTTGAAGGCCCTTCCACGTTTTATGAGTAAAAATAAACTACGCATCTTAGCGCGCAGTGCACGGAAATTCGTTGTTTCGCATGGGTTGAGGAAATTCGCGGAAAAAATCAAAAGCAGACTCGAACGGGCTGGAGCATACCATAGCTCGCGAGTCTCGTGACCAGTGACTGCTCGCGACATCGTTGCTGCACTTACAGACGCAGAGAAGTTTTTTGTCTGAGTGTTTATTCTACATATCTATATCATTGTGTTACGCGATTATGCCTAATAAATAGTTACGTGAGAACGTGAGTTAGTGAGTGAAAACATTTTTTTATTTATATTTTGCTGTGCATGTTGTAACTGCAAAATGTCGAATAGAACATATCTATGTGGCGCTAAGAAAAGACAACTCGCAAAAGAAAAAGAAAAGCAGCGTAATAAGCTTCCTAAACTGACGAGCTTTTTTACACGTCCTTCATCATTGCAAGAAAATTACAATCCGAATGATAATATTGAAAACAGTGATGAGACTGGTGAAAAAAATGATAAACAAGGGGAAAATATAATTTAACTGCCCGAAACAATCAATAATGGTTCTTCTTTATTTCAAGGTAACATAAAAAAATACTTGTGAGATTATTTATTACATTGAATGGCAATACCGAAATACGAATTGAAAGAAAATATATCAGTTTCTTTTATCAACTATGCAAAACAAAGTTTGATTCCTTGTAAGATAATATTTAATTTTTGTCGAAGTGATATACTAGATATATTATTTATAATTACTCATCGATAGTAATTCTTATTTTTGCAGATCAAAATAGCGGTCAGAACAGTGCACTGAAATTTAATGATGAAAAAGTTAGTTCCTTTAATGACAAAGTTAATAGTAGTGGCGTTTCTGCTGCAAACATCGACGAATTTGACGATCGAGTTGAAGGTAGCGCAAGTCGCGTAGCTCCCTTCGTGCTATCCGATAATTTTAATACAGGTACTTATTTCTCATGCCAGATAATTACTACTTTGAAAACTGAAATTTTTTCCATTTACATAATAATTTTTAACGTTTTTCTTTCTACATTTACAAAAATAGATTCTTGATGCAAAATTGAAACGAATTCTGCTTACGATTGTGAGCATAAAATGCAAGCTATCAATTCATCTTCGAAGACACCCTGTAGTAATATTGATATAGGTATGACCTGAATATTCAAAAAATTTAATTTATAATGTATACTATTTTCAATGATTTTTTTAGATACTCTACATCAAGATCCAGCTTTATGGCCACAGAAATTAAATGAAAATAAAATTGAGCGTGAAAAGTATTTGAATAAGGGATTTGCGTACTTTCAAAACAAAAACTCAAGTTTTAAAACTTTAAAGAGAGTATACGCTAAACAAAATAGGTATTTTAAATCAAAATACTTTCAACGCCAACTGAAAAATGGTGAAACATGTGAGAGAGTTTGGCTGATGTACTCCCCGTCTCTCGGTACAATTTTTTGTTTTGCGTGTAAAATATTTTCAAATGATCAAAACAATACTTTCGTAGTAAATGGTTTTTCAAAGTGGAATAAGACAGACAAAATGATTAGTTCTCATGAAAATAGCAAGGAGCATAATCACTGTATGATCTTGTATCTTGATTACAATTTAGTGAGTTCTCGCATCGACAAAAAAGCTGTTGCTTTGATGGAAAACGAAACAAAATACTGGACTCGAATTTTGAAGCGTATTGTTATAGTGATCCGATTCTTAGCAGAACGAGGATTGCCATTCGTGGCAAGAAGTATTTGGCTCTCCAAATAATGCTAATTATCTAAAAATATTGGAACTGATTGCTGAATTTGATCCTTTATTAAAACAACATCGATTCACACGGTCAAAAAGGTCGAGGTACACTATCTTACTTATAAAAAACGATTTGCGAAGAATTCATAAGTTTAATGGCAAATCAAGTACTACAACACATAAAAGAATGAAATAACGCAAGCAAAATATTGGGGCCTTGTTGTTGACTCAACGCCCGATATTCCTGATGTTGATCAACTATCGGTCGTTTTTCGTTACTATTTCAACAAACATGTGCATGAGCGCTTTTTCTGCTTTTTGCAAATAGAAAGCCATAAAGGAATACATTTAAAAGATGCTGTCTTATAATTACTAGAGGAACATAGTATTTATATAGCAGATTGTCGCGTTCAAACGTATGATAATGCGAAAAATATGTCTGGCCACATCAAATGATTCTAAGCATGCTTGAGAGAACACAATCAATTGGCTTTCTACGTTCCATGCTGTGGACATTCTTTGAATTTAGTAGGGGAATGCAGTGTTGAAGAATGTATCATTGCTGTATTATTTTTTCGTCATTTACAAGGCGTATATAATTTTTTTACTGTTTCGACATCCAGATGGGCACTTTTGTATTCCAAAGTTTCAAATTTATCAGATACTAGATGGTCGTGCAGATCAGATGCTACAAAGGATTATGCCAATAATTTTGAAAAGATTTTTACAGTCTTGAAAAAAATATCTGAAGATGCCGAACAAAAAGCAATAATTCGACAAAAAGCTACCGGATTGTTGAAGGACATGACTAAACTTGAGAATGCTTTTATGGAAATCTTGTGGAATCATATATTAAATAGATTCAATGCTACAAGTCAGTATTTGCAAAAGCTCGATCTAGTGTCAGCCAATGCAATGCTATTCCCGCGTCAAAATATTATATGAGATCTCATATGACTTCGTAATTGAAATCTCATGTAGATCTCATATAGATCTCACATGAGATCGGTATACGAATTTCAAACATATGTGATCTACATGAGATCTCATATGATATCTCAATGAGATCTCGTGTGCAGTTTTAATTAATTAATAAATAATTTATTTTTAATGTAAAAGTATGAATAAATATTATGTT
>JAYJLV010000056.1:3059658-3097751 GCA_036873485.1 Torymus texanus
TGTGTGTGTTTGTGTGTGTGTGTGTGTTTGTGTGTGTGCGCGCGCGCGCGCGCGCGCGTGTACACACATACACATACACACACATACACAAAAACAAATAGAATTAGTTTAGATTTTGAAATAATAAGTGCCTATTATATTGAATACTATTTTTTTTTCCTCCACCAGCGCAAAAATGGATGGTGTACACAAAGAATTTCAAAAAGTTATTGGAGCAGCAGTGTGTCGATACGTGCCTGAACGGGGTGTATTGCTGGCCATCTCCCGTCATGAAAGTATACGTCGACATTGTAGTATGCTTCAAGAAATGCATTTTCGAAATTTGTCACAAAAGGTAGTTATATATTTTTCATAGTTATGATATGAAGCCATTAAATGAATTTGCATCACTGCAAATAATTATATTATCAAAATCGTGATATTTTTTTATTGAAGTCAAACATGTATTTGTTAAGGTTCTACTTCTAAAAAGGACAGAAGAAGCAGCTCGTCAGTTGGAATCAACTAAACTTCAGACAGTGGGAGTGTGAGTAATTGTTGGATTAACAAATTTATGCTCATTTACAATAAACCCTTTAATTTCTGCCTCATCCTTTTCCGCAAAAACAGCCTACTAATACATATATATTTATATTTATATATATATATATATTTATTTATATATACAGACATGAACATTCACTGTCCTCGCTACCATCCTGTCTGTAATTTGCATTATTGGCAAAGGTGAAAGATACTCTGTATAAAAGCGCAAAATATTCTTAGTTTTGTTCAGTTCTCATTTTTATTTTATTTATTATACATCATGTATAACCCTTTCTATTAGTTTTACAAATCATACCATCAATTGAATTCTAAATTAAATTAAAAATTATAGATAATTAGTGTACATTAATCCTCTTCAAATCTTTTATTAACTCACCACCCTAACACTTTCTATATTTCAATATGAATGCTTATCAAGCTAAACAGATATTGTGAATGAATTTTTGTATTCTTTCTGTCTTGTTTTATTTACTTTTGTTTTTCAATAATAAATAAAATTATACATAATAATCGCGAATCATTAAGCTCTGACATTCACCCAAAATGATCGATGCTTTGCTAGTTATCATTAAAAATAATTGTATATGCATTTTCCAAATCAAAAGTTGTTCGACGTCTTTCTGAAAGGAATTAGTTGCTTTTTGGCCATTCAAAGTGATAAATTTTGCGCATGCAGTGTTTTTCTCACGTATAGACAATTAGGGACCGTCTGGATGAATGGAGCAATTAAAATCGAGTAATGAAGAAATCTGTGTGTTCGTTTAGTCGACCACCGTCAAACAGACAGAATGGCAAGGGTGCAGGATAGGGCCATCCTTTTGTAAATTTTTTTATTATCTACGTTTTTTTAGAGGGGTCCCGATTTTGAAATATTAAGATTTGAAAATATTAGATCATGAAATTTAAACTTAAAATTTAAGATGATTGCTTTAATTCATGTATGAAGTACTTGTACCTTAAATATAAATTGAACTAATTGTTAATGAAACTCCTTAATAATTTAAAAAAAATGCAATTCCAAATATGTACTTGGTAACTTAAAATAATTTTTTACAAAATTATAATAACATGAGTGATAATTTTAAAAATGAAAAATGTAAAATTCTCTATATATTACTAACTTTTAATAATAATTATTAAATTGAAATATCAATTACAATTATTTTTATTTTTATATTTTTCAATTTTGTTGAAATATTTTTAGCCATTAAATAAAAATAATTTTAATTATGACTTCAAACTTTTGAGGCTTCTGAACTTGAAATATTCTAAAATTTGGACCTCATCATATATCAGGGATTTCTTTCTTATTTCAGCAAATTTAGATCTTCAAACTTTGTATACCAACGTGTCTCAGACTTTGAGACAGGAGTGAGAACAAATTCAAGGTGAGACCCGTGCTGTGTGGTCTAGACCACTCAAGTTAGCTTACTGTATTTTTATACAAGTTTACACTGCTGTATATCATTGAGATTCCAAAATTTTTATTCTGATAATTACACATTCAATGTGCATGCCACAAACGCCGTATAGATATCAATGACAAATGTATGCTTCAAACACTTTGTACGCAAAGTTTTATATTACATGATTTTTGTGAATTATTAAATCGTGCTCCTTTAGTAGGTACTACAGAGTATGATAAATTGCAACAATGGCTGGTGACGATTGGTAGATGCCTCTTTTAAATTCCGAGATCCCTTTATCCATTACTAAATTACGAATATTTTAGCTTTATCATTATTTTTATTTTGTTTTGTATTCCGTAAAAGGAAAAAATTAATTTTTGATGATCATTTGAATATAAGCATAACATTTTTTAAATTAATTTATGATGGCCCATCTGCTTGACCCTTGTCTTGGGAAACAACAATATTTGCATTTTGTATTAAAGTTAGTTACTTAATAATCAAAAGTTAATTATTTGTTATAGAATCTGTTTGTAAAATACATAAAATATTTTGGATGAATTTTTTTTTTTTTTTTTTTTTTCATGTATAAATTAAAAAAAATATTAGGTAGTATTGAAAACAATAAGCAAAGCATCGATCAGTTTTGGTAAACATTTTTTTCGTGAATAAATATGCACTTCCTGCTTGTAATGCATGTGTGTTTGCACGTTTTGATGATTCCATGCTGAAGAAAAAAATTAAAATGTAGAAATAAACATTTTTAATTTTTTTCATGTAGAAACATTTATAAAATTATTCATCATTTTTATTGAATATTTTGCTAAACGTTTATTAATATATGGCGAAAAATTTTTATGTTTACAAATGTGTGTTTTTGATAAATATCTTTCAGCTTGGTTCTTCATATTAAATTAAAATTTTTTACAGTAACACACATTTACAAATTATCATTTTATTTACACAAATAGCACGATTACAATTATCATATTTTTTAGGTATACGGATGAATTTAATGTTAGAGATGATCTTATGGGCCTTGCTATAGGTGCTCATGGAGCAAATATTCAGCAGGCAAGAAAAGTAGAAGGGATTACTAATATTGAGTTGGAAGAGAATTCTTGTACCTTCAAAATATATGGAGAGGTAAATTTAAAAAAGTTACTAATTATTTATTATAAAACTATAGTTATCTCGTGACTTACCTTTTTAATTTATTTATAGACACACGAAGCTGTTAAAAAAGCTCGCGCTATGCTCGAATATAGTGAAGAATCAATACAAGTTCCACGTATTCTTGTTGGCAAAGTTATTGGTAAAAACGGCCGTATTATCCAAGAAATAGTGGATAAGAGCGGTGTCGTAAGTATAAAAAATGTATTGAAATTTTATTTTGGGTAAATCTGAGTATCGCTAACCTTATTAAATATAAATTTTTTTATTTATTCTTTACAAGTAAACATATAATATAACTATTTTGAATACAAAAATATTATGTTATAATATATTTTTATATTTTATTTTTATTCAAAATATGTTGAATGTAATTTTTGTTAAAAAATTTGATTTACTGAGGATAGTTTACCCAGATACCTATTTATTTTGAACGATCATACCATTAGTAATTGTGTTATGAAAAAAATTTATATATTTTAGGTAAGAGTAAAAATTGAAGGTGACAATGAACCTCAACCTACTATTCCTCGAGAGGAAGGCCAAGTACCATTTGTTTTTGTGGGTACTGTTGAAAGTATCTCAAATGCCAAAGTTCTGTTGGAATATCACTTAGCCCACCTTAAGGTACTTTCTTTATTTGCCTCAGGAGACCTTTCCGGTCATCCGTTCACTTACTCTACAAAAGACCGAATAATTTTTTTTTTTAATTCGATAAATCAATTGGAAAAAACTAAAAAAAATCGATTAGGTTAAACGGGAAATCAAAATTTCATTATTTGGTTACGTAAAACTACATTTTTCAGAAAACTAAAAAAATATTATATCAGCAAAGTTGCAAGTAGATAGTATACAAACTGTTGCACAATCCAGTTGAAGTAAAAAATCTAGTTTCGTGTAAATAAATACAGAAATTTTGATTTTTCATTTAAAATAATGTAAATATTATTAAAAAATGTTATGAGGAAAAATATTTCTGAATAATACATACATTAAAGAACCGTTTGTAATAGGAATTACAAAATGACTTTTTTTCAACCCACGTCAATATCTTCCTCTCTTAAAAATGTAAACAAAATATTATACTAGGCATGGGTCGTTAATTAACTTTTTATTGCACAGGAAGTTGAACAGTTGCGGCAGGAAAAATTAGAAATCGATCAACAGTTAAGAAACATTCACGGATCGAACACAGGGCCGATGCACAATTTCCAACCAGCAAGGCGCGGTATGCCAATGGGACCCGAAGAAAGTAGCAACAGTCGCGGCGGCCGAGGAGGCCAATCCAGAGGTCGTGGTAGGGGCAGAGCTCCCACAAGACACAATAGTGGTGGTGGTAAATATTGCAGTGACGCTTTAGTAATTTTTAACACATTTTAGTCAGTTCAGGAACATTTTTACCGTTATCAATTTATTGAAAAAATCTTAACTGATACTTTTTAATAATTGATTAAACAAAGTCATGTTCCTAATTGGTTAAAAAAAAATGCACAATAAAACCTCTTTTTATCCGCATGAAAAATTTTAATATCAATTTATTTATTTTTTTTTATTAATACCAAAATTAAATAATTTAAATCGCATTAAACCTTACTAAAAAAACGGCCTTAAAAGTTAGAAACAAATTTTGAATTTTTGTATATTTACTTATAATAAATAAGAATATGCATGCGACAGAAATTGTTGGCGTCATTATCTTAAAATTGTTTGAAAGGAAAGTACAAGAATGACTAATTGCTCTTATATATGCAGCATAAAAGCTATATACAAAAATGTTATTTAAAGGATGTCGCACAATGCGTCATCGAGTTTGATTGCATTACTTGCATTGATTAATACATTGAATGCATTAATGAAAGTAATATTTTATTAACTACAAATAATGCTTCTGTTAACTCGAAAAGCATGCTGACGATTGAGATAGAGCAAGTTTTTTTTTCTTAACATTGAGAACACCACCGCATATGCATGTTTAACGGTGTCTCGTAACATTGACTACAATGAAAATTCTCGTAATGAAGGTATGCGTCGGGACACTATGGACAGCAGCGAGGACCGCGTACGCGACCTGCCACCTAGAGGCCATCAGGGCGGTCAGGGTGGCTCAGGCGGTGGCGGTCAGGGTGGTTACGGTGGAAGACAGGGTGGAGGCGGCGGAGGTCGTCCTTCTGCCCAAAGACGAGACCGCAGGGACGATCGTCGCCGAACCACGGACGACGAAGATACGGTCCTTGACAGTCAGGACGTGTCCAGCATTGATAGAGGTACGAAGAAAAAATGCTTTGTGTTTTTTTTTTATTTTTATTTTTTTATTTTTTTTAATTTTTTTTTTTTTTTTTTTTTTTAATTTTTCTAATTTATTACGAGGGGATACTGTTAATAATACTTGTGTCGGCTTTGAGCGACTCGCAAGCATGCAAGAGCCCTGCACGTTAATCACGAATGTTATTGATAAGAGATTTATCAATTAAGGATGTATTGTCTGTACAGTCTAACTTAAAACTTTTAAACAATGTTTCTGAATAATTCATTAAATTTTGGTGATGGATAAATATTACATTTTTTATATAATTAATATCGCTAATATGTGCATAAATGACATCTCATAATAGTCTAACTTTATTATTGTAAAGGTTACTATTAATAATTCACTGATATGAATTCAATGTAAATTTAAATTGTTTCTTTAATTCCATTTTGACAACTAAATGATAATTATTATTATTTTATTCAATTCTAACAATTTAAGATTTAAAAACATTTAACGTTCTTTGCTGAACCTGTACAGACAAATAGATCTAAAAAAAAATAGTGTTTTACTCTTGGATGCTGCCAGAATGCTACTAGTAAATGAGCAAACACTTGTGACCATCTAACAATTCTGTGTTGTGGAATTCATAATTGGGTACATTAACTGAATGCTACTACTAACAAGTGCGAGTTTTCGTTTCTCTCACAAACAAGCCTGTAACTAAAAGGAAAAGCAAAGTGAAAATATAATCATTAGACTAATAGATGGTCACAATGGTTTGTATGTACGTAGAATCGGTATCGAGTATGGAAGGCGGTTCCAGAGGATCAAAAAGACGCTTACGTCGCTATCGTCAGCGCAGTTCTACGCCATCCCATAGTCGACGAGGTAAATTCCTTGGATTGCGATTTCACTCGATAATTATCACGACAACCATCTATTTCAAAAGACAAAGCATTCTGATAATAGTTATCGAATAAAAATTAGCAATATCATTTCATTATCGGTTTTTTTATTAGCTGCTCGCGGCATCAAGAGTAAGATGTAATGAGAAAAAAATATCATTTCTAGGTAGCAGTGCAGGCCAGGACCAGTTAGGAGGCTCAAACGTCGTAAACAAGGATGGCACACAGTCGAACGACGTTTCGGTGCCGACGAACAGCAATCAGCAGCAGGGTCCGAAAGGTCAACGCGAACAGAGAGTCCGCTACCCGCGCGTGCCACAGAACAGCAAACCCAAGGAGGCCATGGTCAACGGTACCAGTGGCTAGGTCCACCAAAGCCGTTACGACGGCGCAAGGCGGACATCCCCCACGACGAACTAATGGAGAAAAGGAAGCGATCGTTCACAACGGACAGAAAACATTATGGGCGAGATTATATAGGATTTTCTTAAACGAGACGAAAGGAATAAAATGAAAAAAGTTAAACGATGATGGACGGTAAAAAAGAGTTACAAAAAAGGCGTTGTGAGAATAAAAAGAAAATGATAAAAGAGTAACTGAGAAACAAAAAAATGTTGAGGACTGTCCGTGACACGATATATATAGATTATATATATAAATATAAATGATATATATTGTAAACCCAAGAAATGAGCTATCTACATCAGCACGTAACATGACGCATTAACCTCTACTCACTAATGGACTACACACGATTTTTGAAACGCGACATGAAGATTAACCTATGCTCGTCATTAAGACTGTTTGCTACCGATAAGAAAAAAAAAACAAATAACGACACTTATAATCGACGGTCATTCTCCTTAAAGATAAAATGGATTTAAAAAAAAAAAAAAAAATACAAAAAAAAAACATTTAAGGACACGTATTATATTCATGCATGGTTTAGTTTAAACAAAAAGGAAATAACGACGATGGAGAGTCAAGATCAGAAGCCTTCGTCGGTTCGATGAAACGGACGCATTCATTGGGAAACAGTAGCAGCAGCAGCGGCCGCATAATTCGGTTCTGAATGTGGGAAGAAAGAGAAAGAAGTGGAAAAATTCGCCCCGTGATTGTGAAACTGTGCCTCATTTTTTATACTCAACTCTCTATTGACGGTGTGCCAGTCGTGGCCACCTACACCCACACAAAATACACTCACCGAACGATGTCCGCAGCGTGCGCCCGAGCTGAAGTTTGAAGGCGGAATGAATAGATGCGATGGAACCCGGTCGAGCGTTCGCTGCTCCTGCGTCAATTAACGTCCGAGATGAACTCGTTTTAGTAAGGGAAACGCAATCGTCTACAGAGAATTCCACGATTGGACGGTATCCGAAGCGGAGAATCAAGTTTCCACACCGTACTATTACGAAGGTAATCGCCGATGCAAAAGTCTCAACATCTTTACGACGGACAGAAAAAAATGCCGAATAAGACGTAATAGTTAGAGGAGAGCGGAGTGGAGATTAGAAAAGATAAAAAGATAAAAACAAACGGCAGCTGTAGTGAATCCTAATTAAAGTGGTATCCCAATGATGTTCCTTCATTTTTCTTTTGCTATACAAAATGAGTTATTCTTTTCTTTTTCTTTCGTTTACAATTATTAGTAGTTACTTGAAACACGACAGTAGATTTTTATGTTTCAATGCCGAGTGCTAATTAATTGATTAGTTAATAAAATATTCGCCGATCAAAAATTGGCTATTGATAAGATTATAAAAATATAAAAAAGATAAGAAAAAAAGATAATTAACGAAAGAGCGGCCTGTGCATGCGTGGTGAGTTGGATCCGAGTAAAAAGTGGCGCTTTAGCGCATAAAGGGTTGGTTCACTTTTTCCTCAACATAATATCCGCCGCTATGTAAGCTTCGCGCCGTTTTCCAGTTTTCCATATTATTTGATTCCTTGTTTTTCTACCTTATTATAGCTGCGGTATATGCGTAAGCGCTGTAACTTATCGATTAAGACAGAAATCGATATTACAGCTTCCCGCCTCGGTCTCAAAATGCGATTGTTTTCACATGATTTATAAGAGGAAAAGTAAACCTATACTTAGCGATACCAATGTATGATGTGCCAGAGAGAAGGAATGATACATGTTTTTATGATATCTAGCTGAAGCGAAGACTTAGCGTGCGCGCATACCTTTATTACTATATTATAACTTGGTAGAAATGTGGATGTCTGAACAAATAAATTAGCTTTACTGTACCAAGAGCTATAAAAAATAGATATGGTCAACGATCAAGTTAAATTGAAGTTCGTTCAATTTAAAGAAAAAAAAAAAACTGGTATTTCTTCTTCCGGATATGACAACAACCGATCGGACGTGTCTGATAATTATTGTGAAAACGGATAATAAATCACGTGAGAGAATAATGAAAAAAATGTACGCCGGTTAATAAACTATCGTATAATTGACACCTAAATGAAGTAGCTGCCCCTCTTAACATCTGAGAATATACGCTATATCACACTATAAGGCGGCAAAAAAAACTGAGATATCCCCCAACTTGCTTGTTTCAGATACATTTGTATTGATTGCAATTTGTGCATAATTTAAGAATAAAACATTTCTGTACATAAGTTTCTTTTTTTGTACCTTTATTTTCCAACCATGCCCTATCCCTAAAAATGTGTTTATGAAAGGTATTACCATAATATTGAATTATTAACAAGAAAATATTTTCTTTTATTATTTACAATAATATACAAATAACAAATATACTTTTCATTTCAAACTTAAAAAAAATAAAGTTTATATTCAAGAGTAAAGTCCCACCCATAAGTGGAAACAACAAGCATTAACAAAGTCTTCGATTAAACTGTAAATGTCTCCCATAGTGAATGGTGTACTTCTTATCTCTTCAGATTTTCTATATACAGCGTATAGCGCCTGAAACATAAATTTTCATTATCACAATGTTTATTGACTTTAACATAATCAGCAAGTTAGAATATTTATTTTATTAACCCTTTAGAGAGACAGGATTCGAAAAATTTAAAAAACTCATTATTTCTATTAAATATAGTGATCTAAGGTCATCAACTTTGACCCAAACTAAGGTCAAATGTTGGTGTGTGAGACCATGATGCCTTAAGGCATCATCAGGGCCCGGTATAGTAAAATCTCATATTAAAATTTGAGTTTTTTAGGCACGACCGCCCCGAGAGGGCCTTATTTTAAAAGATTGATACAACGGATTGAAAAGGAAATTAATGCTTGAAAATGTACATATGTATAAGGGTTTTCGAGGTAATTGATTACGATCTTGATATCTGAATTGTAAAATTCAAAATCTTCAATGACTCCGAAATCTTAAGGAACCACTTTGGTCTTGCTTACCTACATAAAAAAAAAAAAAAATATGACGCCTCAAGGCATTATCCCGACCCTCTAAGGGTTAAGCGTTTCTTGAAATAATTAAAATAATACGTTACCCTGTTAAAAATAGCGAGTTCGAAATCGTGCTCGAATCGAGTTCGATTTGGCTCGATTTCGAACCTAATTTCGAGGCCTTTTTATAAGCCCGATTTCGGGCTCATTTTCGGGGAAATTGTTGAGATCGATTTTGAGTACTTTTTCAACTCTATCTCGAAAAGTCGCTAAAAATTAACTCGAAAATGTGTTGAAATCAAGCTCAAAAAAATTCTCGAAATCGTGCTAAAAAATGTGCCCAAAAATGATCTCGAAAAGTTACTCGAAATGAAAGCGGGTCTTCTGGGCATTGAGAACGAAAAAGAGTTCGAAATGGAGCACGATTTCGAACTCGCTATTTTTAACAGGTTTTAAATTCTAAAACATCAGTACATTCTTTTACATCAAAGCTTGAAAAGAAAAAAAGAAGAAATTTACAGCGAGATTACTTACACCCCGAGACGTATGCAAATCAATGGTCAACATCATGAAAGCCTGCACGTAATTCGGGTGCAATATGAGGTGATGGGTGACGTTACCGTCGGGTGCGTTGAACTGTTTGTGATACTCCTGATACTTGTTCTGCAGAACTTTAGCAAGCGACTGATACCAGCCAATCGGCTGATTCAGCAAGGGACTTAGTCTGGGGTCTAACTGGGACAGAGGCTCGACTGAGGCCAGCGAGCGCAACTCCGTGAATTCCACGTACGTCATCATAGATCTACTCTCGAGCAATCTGTTCCAAAGCAGATGGGTACGGCAGTGTAATGCACCCTGTTCGACCATGTTGCGTATGTGCTGCTGGGCAGCCGCTGCCTGGGACATGATCAGCTGCTGCATTAGCTGCTCGTGCGACGAGTAGTAGCCAAGGTAGTTGACGGACTCCTGGCGGATTTGGGTAAGGTTCGCTGTGGAAGTTGAATTGCTTGAGCTGACGATGTGGGGGGCGAGTGGAGAGTCTGGTACAGGTGGCGGTGTTGGTGCTTGTGGGCTCGTTATTTCTTCTTCATGCTTTTCCAAATTCCTATCCTCGCATTCTCGCAAAGAACCTATAGATTCGGCATTATTCATACCCTGTAAATAAAAATGAAAATACTGTGCATAAATTGAAATATAAAACACGATTTTAACAAATTTGTATTTATTAGTGGAAAACAAGTTGAGAATAATAATAATCAGAAGAATAAAATATAAAACTGAAACCCCTATAAAGGTGCCTACCTCCATCTGAAAATCACTCGGGTTTGAGATCAATTCGCTCTTGATGTGTTTGGTCGGATACGGCGAAGCCGCAGAGACGGGACTTGATTCCGAGGGACTGTCAACTTGCGAATTCGTCATCGATTTCACCACCGTGTAAACTGTGCGGAACTTGCCGATCTTATTATTGTTCTCTACTTCGCGCTTTGGATATAGTTCACGTTTGCTCGTCAGCATGAGGTAGTATTTGAGAGTAATCTCGCGATTGTCCGGCTGAGCGAATTGCTCCAGCCAAGTAACGATCAAAGCAACGTCAAAGTCATCCGTATATTTAGTATCTTGGGCATCGTGATAACTGACAAGAGGAGTACTTTGCAGTTTTACTAAGACGTACTCGCTACGATGAGAGTCGTCTATTTCGTCGGACATCGAGAACACCTGCATACCGTAGGTCTTCTCATGAGAAAGCAGGTACTGGTACAGAGTGTGCGCTGGCGTTACCAAGTTGCTCACCGTAACGATACCTTAATGGAAAATTTCTTTTTATTAGCGGACGATCAAAACTTTGTTTGAAGTGAAATCACAATGTAAGTAGAATAAAAACATACCGCTATGTATTAGATTTCTGGCATAATTAGGTGCTTTACTGTAGTACTTGTTAAAGTCGTCCAAAAAGTTTGTGATATGATAACTGTGTTTCAAAGACCATTGAGAATTTCCAGCGATATACGAATGAATACATCGCAAATGAAAATCATATGTGAAGGAATGTAAATGCATATTTATTTTAATTTTATCACAGACATCCACAAAACTCAACATAAACTGAAAATGCAAGAATTATTTGAGAAATTTTTCTAATTTTTGGAATATTCGGTTTAATTTTCGCCTCTGCTATTAATCCGTCATCTTATTTGACGGATGTTTAGCAAGAGCTTTTAATTTTCTCATAATTACCTGATTGACTAAGGCACTACTGGATTTAGCTTGCAACCTACTCACTTCTATAACTCGTAGTTTAACAACGAAAAAGGGTTCGGCCAAATGAATTTCAAACAATAGAATTCCACCGAGCATAGTTTTTTTAAGATAAAAGATGGGATTGTGAATGCTGGTTCCTTGCCTAAAAATAAAATAATACGAAATAAAAAATAGTATATTAGTTCATCTCACGAAATAAAACATACAATACTTACGTTTTCTGAGGTGATTCAATTTGAATGGGATTAAATCCTAGTACTTGTAGATACTGTTTATATTCACTTAGCATTAATTCGCAAATTTCCTTGTGCCATTCTGAAATTATTTTTTTGTTGGAGGCATCACTCGTCGTTCTCGATCGCTGCTGCGGATTGTGAGTCAGGTGAAACGGTGGTGGTGTTATAGAATGATCTCTTGTAGCTGCCGATTGCAATCGCCAAGTTGGCAGGAAAAGTAATGGCGTGTGACAGTAATGAAGGAGTCGCGAATGCTGTTTGAATGTATTGAGAGTGGCCACTGAGATTGGTATATTCGGAACGGCGCCACGAGTTTGCCACATTGTGTGTAATTTGTTCAAGTCATCTAAAGGAGAAAATTCAATAAAAGGCATTTTTTATTTACAATTGGAAGGATCACATTGATAGCAAATAAACGATATAATATTTAAAAAAATACCTTTAGTTTTCTTTTCTTTATGACGAAGTTCTTGGAAATCGTAAGCAGCTTTGACCACTGGATCAGTAATATTAGATGGATATTGTCCGCTGGGTTTGGCATCACGCATCACTTGGCCCATTAGTTGATTCCATGGGAGCCCTATGCTGCCTTTACCCGACTGCCCACGATTACCCGTTCTTTGCCACTCTTTATCGCCGTGAATACCATTAGGAAACTTTGTAAGACTCTCCATGTCTGATATTTGATAGTATTGAGGACTCATACTCTGGTCTTCTCGATCATAATTCCGTAGCGGTTGATGATGAAATATTCCTAATTTCTGCATTATTATATTTGAGTAGAGATTGGACCTCGAAGATAACCATAGACCCAAATTCGACACTTGCTTTATTAATTTTTCAGATCGTTCTTTTGACCAGTTATACATATAAAGAATTATCTGTTGAAGTAATTAATACATTATCCATGTGTTATTAACAGAAAATTTGCATAAAGTATGATTAAAAAATTTTTTTTACTTACATGTTGACTTTGTACTTTAGCAAGTAGTAACCTCTGTCGAGGTACAAAGGCCTTTTTTAAAATCAAAGGATTATATTTTTGAAGTAATTTTTGATCTGTAACTAAATTAAAAAAACACAAAAGTATTTATAAATTATTAAAGTTAATATCTCTACTCTACCGGTTATTTGAAAAGAAACATACCCTTCGGAATAAGCTGTTCAGATTCTATTTTGTTACTGGAAGATGCTTTCCATTGGCTAAAGTTTCTTGCAATTAAGATACTTCTAACGTACATACTCTGATTTTCTTTGGTAACATCGTATGGCAAGAAAATTAAGTCGTCAGTGTTTTGCTGTCCAGCAGCCTTAGATAACCACTTGACGTTGCCGTCTGCATTTTCGACAATTTTGCTGAGTAATAGTTCATCCTGCGTTAAACCGTCTTCAATAAATGGTTGCTTACTCCATTGAATAAAAGTCCGTGCTGTCGTATCCAGTGCGTGACTATGCACGAGATTCTGTAATTCTTTAAGTATTACCGGTAATGCGTGCCGCCTTTCAAGTTTAACAACGTGTTTTTTTATCGCCGGAACTGACAAATCCAATCCAAACTGAAACCAGTAAGCCAATGTTGTATGGTATACTTGTTTCAACTTTCCTTTTACACCTGAATAAAAAAACATTAATTTATTTCTATTTTTTAAATATTAATATAAAATAAAATAGCTTCGTTTACCTAATTCATAATTATTGAGTTCTAATGGGTCATTTCTCATACACATATCATCGGTATCGTCGGTGTCGTCCGAGAGAGGTTCAGCCAATGATGTAGGTAAAAAATTATATTCGGTGATCAAGTCCCAATTCGCATGTTTTACAGCAGCTTTCAATTTTTGTGCAAGAGATTCTAAATTGACTCGTCCCTGTTTCCATATACGAAATTCGACGTATGCTTTTGAACATGATTGATCATCATTTTTCTCCTATCGAAATGTTTTCAATAAAAAATTTTACAAAAACCGTTCCAATGTTATTTTGTTTTATAAAAATTTATGAATATTAATTACTTACGCAGTTTTGTCCCCAATATACATTTGTAGAGACAATGTCCTCAAAGTCGCTAACATCAGGACAATTAGGAAACATTCTGTCAAAAACATTTTCATTTTCAGTAGCAATTATATCACCTTTGTCATTAACAACAGCTATTGCGATGCAAGCTATTCCTCTGCTACCACTTGAATGGCTTTGATTATAAAGAAAAATATCGCTTTCAGGTACTCTCTTATTTGATCCTTCTGGCTGTGAGTAATCTTGAAAATGCGAGTGTGCTCTAGTATCTGTGTACTTAGGCGTGTATAGGAATTGGAGAATATTCTGACGAAGGTAGTAAGCAAGAGCACCCAAATGGCGTAAACAACGCTTTTGCACGGACAATCGTATGACGCTTTCAGGAGGCCGGTATTGTTTTTGAATGAAATGTACATCTGACGGAGTAAGTTTGCACATAGGGTTCCTCGCTAACATTACTGATAACACTTCTAATACAGCGTCATCTAAACGATTTTGTAATACTTGAACAAGTTCGCTCTTAACTTCTGGACCTGCTTCCGATATACCATGTACCTGTTTAATACAAATGTTTTTATTAATAAACCTGTGTTAGTTAGAAGAAACGGTTTTAAGTATAGGAAGGATAAAATTTACCATAAGAATTATCGAGTCACCAGATTTGTTTAGTACATCAGATTCTCTCTCGCCGAACGATCTGACCCTCGGCCTAAGTAAATCCATTGCCGTATTCGAGGACATCGATGTTTGATCTATTGAAACACCTAAGCTTTTGGCTTGCGATAATGAAGCTATGCTACTGCTGCGCGATACCACGAGCTTCTCGTCACTTTCTGAAAGCTTATTACTCTGCAACGGTTTATCGTCACTTGTGCGCTCTTGCAGTCGCAGGTAAAACACATTACCGTTGTTCTCTTGATATACAAACATATTGGCACGATTGTTTACGGAAAAGCGGTTTAGCACAGCCTGTAGCGCTTTAATACCGCGGGACAGACCTGTTTTGCCCGGTCCAGTTTTCAATCGGTGGTGGAGACAAAATGGAACCTCACATACCTTTGGACACCTGAACATACCCGCTGTGATATTTAAGGCTAGTTGCAAAAATAATGATCCATTAATTATGTAATATAGTATTATTATTATTTATAAGTCATTTGACATATAGCATATTTCTAATTTAAGTTATAGATTATAAGATAAAAGTGAAAAAATTCTTTAGTTATACCGTGATTTTGGGTATGCGAAGACATTGTGGTTGTTGTTTCGGCGTTGTTTTCAACATTCTTCCATGTATGATCTTCGATTGATTCTTGTTCTAATAACGGGTCACAAATTCGCTTATCGTGCAAGTCTCGTAAAAGTAGGTACTGATTAACCCTGCGACAAATATTCTTAATTTGCACAACTGCAGTCTTTTGTACTTCTTGATAACGATCAACTTCGGGTGATGTAAGTTCCAGGAAACGACAATGAAAATAGACATTAACATGACCATTTTCGAGTCGCAATATCAACCAAAAGTTTGGTAAGAGATCTCGACGACGATCTAAATCGATAAGCCATTGGCACTCGTCTTCATCGTCGGAATCACTACTATCACCTTCGTATCCATCATCCGTTCCGATTTGGTTATCGTCTATACTCGAAATTTCTGAATGACAGCCTGGTGGATCACCAGAGTCTTGCTTCATTACTCGAGAAGGATGAGGTTGCAAGTCTTCAACATTGAAGATAGAATTATTATCTTCGTACGCTAAACATTATACAAAATTTTTTGAAAATAATAAGAAAAATAAGTTCTTTTGAAGATATTGGATTATTAATAGATCAATGTTTCCTTAAAAACTTACATTTTCGTTTTTCTTCATTTCGTTCACCTTTGAAAGATAACAATTCAACATTGTTATGGGAGACGACATCGTCGTTACTTTCTGATTTCTTCACGAAGTAAAATAGGTTTCCTTCTTGACGAATACAGTATCGATCTATCGTCAGCTTCTTCAGCTCCTCAATGAACCTCGGCAAACTACTTTCGGAGGAAAAAACAAAGTGCAGTGGCACTTTATCCATGTAACAACTAGACCTATTGTTCGAGTCCGCAACATGTCGGGCAACGAAATTCAATGTCTCCTCAGTAGGCGAAGGTCGATCCAGCAGCACCGCTGCAGTCTCGTCTCTTAACAACCAATTGATCTCATCGACTAGATTAGTAATGGCGGAATATTGATGGGAAGGCAGATTGGCCATGCCTTCGTAAATGTGATCAGTTTCAGTGGACTGAAGCCTGTCAAAGCTGCACTCATTGATTTCGGTACCAGCACGCATACTACCTTCGCTGCAGTACGATGTGGTTCTCAGACTAGTAGGTGTATGATCAATGCTCACCTGAAAATACAAAAAGTACATTATTTTTTATCTTTCGCGCAGACAAGCTTCATTCGGTTATAAATCTACGTTCTATATTTACCTCAAGCACTTCTTTCGGCAATTTTAAACATATAATATCAAGGGTAACTTTTAAGCTCGACGACAAGGAATCCTTAAGATTATAGTCATCGAAATTCTGCGTAATCTCGGTAAAACAAGTTGGAAGAAGTTTTACGGCAGTGCTGGAGAAACTCGATTTCGAATGGATGGAACAGTTGAGCTGAAGAAACAACGGCTGCTCCTGGCCATCATGGGGGTCCATTTGCAAATCACTTATAAAAGATTCGGTCGAGTCCGAGCTCTCAGAGAGCTTTTGACGTTCGTGCAGACCACTGGTTGACCACATCACTGGACCAAGGTGACTCGCCGATTGGACCAAGTATGAACCTGAAAATGTCAAAGAGGAAGTTGAATGGAAATGCATTCGCGTTAAAGTTAAAAATTATTTTAATATTTTCTTGTCTTATTGTACCTTTTTTCAGACAATTGTTCATATTTCCGCTGATAGTTTCCGAATTGAAGGTAAATCGAACATCGTCATCACTATCGGAAGACGGCTGCGGCGTACCGTCAACCTGAAACAAAATCGAAGCCCTTACTTTAGCACTCGACTAAACAGCTATTACGACTACTGAAACCTAATCCATGTACACGAACCATCTTATCGGACTTCCATAAAGGCAGGCAATAGTAGAAATCTGGATGAACAGGCACTTGTTTGAAGGCGACGTTGATGATCTTCTTGAATTTGTCCTTAATGAGGTTGTGAATGTTGCGCATGTCGCTACAAGGCGACTCGTCCTCAGCGTGCGTGTTACCCAGATGCCGACACACGGCTCTCAGGTAATCCGTGATGTTGATCTCGATAAGGCACTCCTCGCACTGTTCAACTGCGGCGTCCATGTCATCGTAGCTCAGCGGCTGCTGGAGGACGAGCGACTTGTATACGGCAACGACGTACGAATGGCAGTGCGCCAAACTGAGGACCTTGCAGTGTTCCATGAGACTGCGTTGATCTATTCACAAGATACAACAAGTTCAGCATCGGTTAAGTTAAGGTGAAATTAAAAAAAAAAGTAAAAAACTATAAATATACCGCTAAAAACATTATCCGAATCCTCGCTCTTCGGTTCGGGCGACGAGGGTTTTGTGTTGTCGCCCGACTTCAGGTTGACAAAGTCTTCGCGGAACTGCTCGCCCACCCTGAACGTATGGTCACGATAAATATCCTTGAAGCGCGGCCGGTCGAGCTTCTCGATGAGCGCATCGATGAGCAAAGCCAGTGAGCAGTCGTACACGTAAACTGGAAGCACGAGCCCATTACGTGCGGCCCCGTCGGCTGACGGCACTGACTTCTCAAACGCGGCCGCTGTCGTCTTCGGGGTACTGAAGGCCAAGGCGTTTTTCAGGTACTCCAAATCGTTGCTCTCCTGAAAAGTAACATGAGACTTAATCAATCCAGCTGGACTAATGGTAACTCTCATCCCTGTGACAACTTACCGCAGTGCCAGTCCGATGGCGCATAACCGGGGACGCATCGCCGGACGGCGAGGTATCACCGGCGGACGCCTCAAGGTGCTGCTCGCCCATTGACGAGTCTTGCTGCTGATCGTACACCGGGGTAGCGAGAGTCTGCCGGTCGGACGTCTTATCGTCGGGGTAAGTTATGAGGTGGACGTCGCTCTCGGCCGCCGGCAGCAGCGTCACTATCACGTGTGTCACACTGATGCCCTTTACAAAGCAGCGCCAGCGTGGGTACAGAGACGAGCTCGTTGTTCTTTCCGATTCTAAAGATTTGAATCGTCATTGATAATGAATTTTCGAGTCTTTTGTTCGCTTAGTAATTAAAAGATTAGTGGTACTGAATTGAATTTGTGGTGAAAATGCCAAAGGAAGATACCCATGGATGCTTAATATGTAGAAACACGTATGGGAATGTTCAGCAACTTGAACGATTGTTTTAAGCGCAGCGAAATATAAAATAAAAATAATATGGGAGAAAGCACACGAAGAACTCTATCGGAATCGATCGCGAAATTTTATAAAGTTAGTGAAAAAAAAATAATATTACGACCGACATTCAGTAGAGAAAATGGAAATTTATAGGGGGTCTCGCTTCCCTTACTCTGCCAACCTTCAACTGTCTATGCGAAAATTCAGTATTACGTATAATGACGATTGCTATTAATCAAAGAATCTTACCATTGCAAAAACTGTTACATCTCATATATTATTTTACAATACCACGATTTAAATTCAAATGAGATCCTGATGAGTAAAAGCGTAAATCGATTATTTCAGGTCTATTGAGGCTTCTTATTATTCTTATAAAAATGGCTTATACGTATTTACATAATGTCTGGGATTGATTAAAGAAAAAGTTGCCGATAAGAAAAAGTTTCATTTTAACCTCCGGGTGGCTGACATGGTACCTTTTGGGATACTCTTTTGATCGGCCCATATAT
This sequence comes from Torymus texanus, assembly GCA_036873485.1. Taxonomy (NCBI): domain Eukaryota; kingdom Metazoa; phylum Arthropoda; class Insecta; order Hymenoptera; family Torymidae; genus Torymus; species Torymus texanus. The sequence continues at coordinate 3,078,731 of JAYJLV010000056.1, forward strand.
ACGGTCTGTTAAAAAAACTTTTACAGAGAAAAAATTCCCAAAGTATCATTTTGACACATTGTTGAATGCCAGCCGCTTGAAGGTTAAAGTAGTTCCATAATTACTTTTGAGTCAGTGTGTAGTGACTATGAAACAATAAGTATTATTAGACTGTGTGATTAGTCATATCATGAACCAAAAATTATTTATGAATTTAAATAAATCTTCAATTACAAGTATAATGTAAGTACAGAGTTGAAATTAAATAGTTACTACTTACACCGACTCGTGATTAACGTAGTAATGCGGTATAGGTTAGAAAGAAACAGTGATTTTCTATTTTCAACAATTAATATCTTTTTCGAAAGTTTGGCTTGATACATATTTTTAGAACTTAAAAACAATAAAGAGCGAACTTTCAGAGGCAACCTTTATTTTTTGAAAATACCATTTTTAAATAAAGAAGCATTATTACTTCATATCAGAGTATGATATAATATTTTTTACTATCACATAAAAATGAATCTCCATAAATCAGATTAAAAAATTTTTTTCTTTTCTTGTACTTATACTTAAAAATTGATTTTTTCCCAATTCGCACTTAATTCGGTTCCATGTAGGACCATCAAAAACCTATAGACCAAGATAAATATATACATGATATATCGGTCTCGATGTGATTCGTGCAAATGATGTTGAGATAATCAGGAGACTCACACACATACATTGTAGAAAACATGAAAAATGAACTTATTTTCATTCGGAACACATTTTTATTTACCAATATAATAGTATTTGAGATGTAACAATTTTCGCTCTATGCCCAGATTATCTTCATCATGCTGGTATGGCAGAGCGACTACCGTCTGAGAGTCAAAAACTGCGTTCAACCTATATTTGTGACTAGAATGGTGGTTCGGCGACACGCTCAGCTAAAGGATTTATAATATGCCGAACGAGTAGAACTTAACATAGGGCTAATATAAGAGCTTGATCAATTGTCTTAGAAAAATCGTCTTATAAAGGTTTCAGGTGCGTCAAAACCTTCAGCCTGGCAGGGAATACATCGTTTTTTTCGCGATTTGATAATTTATTGTTTTAAATAAATGACGGCCTTGTAAGCGTACATTATCTAAAATAATTAAATCATCTCCCTTCAATCACTCATAAAGTGTTATTCTAGTAACATAATTTTAATCTCTCGAAGAAGAGAGAAGATTTGCCCTAAGGGCCCCTAGTAAGATGCGCAACGGATAGGTATAACCCTCAGTGCGCTTTTATAGAACTATAATTTTGCTTGACAAGACGAGCCTTACAAAAATATTTAGTATTAAAACTAAGTCAACACAAGTGGGTAGTTGTTCAGCACCGCAAAAGGTGCGTCTTACGTATGCTCTGATCAGGCCTTGATGTTGTAACCATGTGTTTATATATTGTAGGTTAAAAATGATTTTTTTCAATTTCTTATAATAACGTTATTATTATGTACAATACGGTTCACTATATAAGTATCAGTAATCATCAAACAGGGGGCTTTTTAGGAGCCCTTCTTAGAGGTTTATGATTCTACTGAAATAACGGACGACCCTAATATTAGCCATAAGTTTATTTCTATATTTGGGCGGGAGGTAGGATTCATACCTATCAGTCATCGCAGCTCTCTCTATATATTGATGTATATTTGCGTTTCTATAAATTCTTCATGTTGACACTACTTTATAAAAGTTTTGAATTCATATTTTAAATGGGCAATAACGGGCATCCACGCTTTAGCACTGTCATCAATGACAAGTAAATTAATCAAAATTAAAGTGATCATAAAAAATTTAATAGAGATGAAGAAAGTTATTTTTCTTAATTCATATAAATGTTGTCTACCATAATTGCAATAAAATGATTTCGTTCCTTCTTCTCTAGGTCTAACCGCAAGCATTTGTGTGAATCGGTCAGAGTCCGCAGGGCTTAAAATCAGTTCCTTGTTATGCAAACTCTTTATGTGGTTCAATAGGCCTTCCATCAGAATTATGTTGGCGTTGGTTTCTCCTTGATGCTGATCGTTGACATCTGATAAATGTTATAGAATGTGATGATTGAGATGCTAATGAATTCACGTTATAGTTTTTCAATAAGTCTCGTACTATTAACGAAATTAAAGTTACAATTTTGCTTCAATTTAAAAAAAAAAACTAAATGTGTTTTTCAAATTACAAGATATGCGAATAAAATAAAAATCATTGCAACATCTAAAGTTAACCAAAATGCAAACAAATTTAATACTCCGAAAAATACGTGATAGAGAGAAAGAGCTAATAAAAAATGCTGATAGAAGCGTCTAACCATCGGCAAACATAGAGAAAAGCAGCTCAGCCTGTTGGCACTTAGGTAGAATGCTGAGTGCGTCGAAATCAAACTGCATCGAACGAATGCGATCGTCGATAAGTGGATTCTCTGCGATGTCCGGATACGTCGGCCGCCTCGATGACGCCTTTCCCAAATTTGACCCATTGCCGGCGGTATTATTGTGGTTGTTATTGTTGTTGTTGGTACCAGAGGTGGCCGGCTGAACGACGGGCTGCAAAGGCTGGTTGCCATTGGCGACGTCGTAGTTCTTCTCGAGCGGCGATACTTGGCACATAAGATTCAGATGCTCTAAGGTCAAGAGCGCGTTGATGCATTCTTGGTCTATCTTCGAAATCTATGTACAGTGTCGATTGAAAATGCGGATGAGAGATTCGGTCGATAGGAAATGATTGCCTTATGTAATTTTTAATATAATTCATTGTTTGTCAGTTATATAATTCAGATGAAGTAAATTAAGGTTTTAAGATAACACAATACTCGGGCAATTGGCAAACTGATCAAGATATTCCTCACATTTAAATACAGAGGACACTCGAATTATATTAATTTATGTAAAAAAAAATTAAGAGAAGGGCATAAATAATCATCTCTGATACTATTTGATCTTTACATTATTTTAATGTTCTATCAGAAGTTCTTAATCTGTTCTAATAATTATATACAAGTAGTATTGGACAGAATTTCCGTAACCACGTGCAAAAACAAAACAAACGTAATAATACACAAATGGCGAATGCTACTCGGAAATAATGGCTTTACATCTTTTAGTGGAGACCGCAAATAATGTTAATAATATTGAATTTTATCTAGACTTTAATACTATTTTCTATGGCCACTGACAAATTGAAGATTGGATTTTGAGCTTGATAAATTCAAGATAAAAAAATTTTAAAACTAAATATAGATTGAAATTTTTTTTATTTTTATGCGTTAACTATGAAAGACAAATTATAAAAAAATTATACATTGCATAATTGAGAATACAATATTTACATACTTATAAATGGAAATTTAAAAGGAAAAATCTAATAACATTATAGTGAATACAATTAAAAATAGCCAAACATTACAAATGAACAAGAAAGTGTGTTTCTTCATTATAGAAATAAAATATGATTATTAAACCGTGAATAACTTTTATATGTAGCTATTTTACATTTCTAATTAAATTAATCAAGAATACGTAATTAGATTTTTCCCATTTGTTGAGTAATAAAATAAATAACTTACTGACTAAAAATAGTAATACACAACATATAATAAATAACAAAATTTTATGTATATATATATATATATATATATATATATAATATGGAGAAAATTACAAAATATTACACAAGTATATTTTCCTAAAAATAACATAATATTTAACGAAAATTATAACTACAAAATTAAAAAAATGCGGTTTAAGGCGATCTTAGATATTTTAGATCGGTTACTTTGTGAATTAAGGAAATCGGCAACGATGATACGGGGTCCCAGGTATAAGTCGGAGGAGTTGAATCTCACTTTATCACAAAGCGCAGAGACCACTACTCCACTTGAACCTCGAACCCTCGATTAAATCTACATGTATCTCTCTCTCGTTCCTTTTCTGCTCCCTGGCAACAACTGTTTTGAACGATTTGGTGGCACTCGTCATCGTCGTTCGTCGTAGGGTTGCTTCTTCCGGGCGAGCTCGAGCTGGAAGAGTTAGATCTGGCAAATTTCTCGGAGCCCTGATGCCCATTGTCTAGATCCCCTCTTCCAACGCAAGCTCGTCCGGGTAATTTTTCAGCCGAAAAAGGTCTAATTCGTCCGATTAGTCGAAAACGAATCCAGAAGAGTGGTTAGTGATCCCCGGTTGATTATCTCTGATCTCTTCAGCGTTCTCGTTTTTTTCTTCTCCTCTATCTTTCTGTTATTGTTGAAAAATCGATTCAATAGTATGAGAAAATTTAGTATGCCGGGTTAGTGAATTTATTAATCGACATAAGAGTTAGTTCTCGTTAAGTTTAATAAGTATTTGGAACGATTTCAACTTGACTATCTTATGTGTACAGTGTCGAAGCGCGTGTTATGCGGAGCTTAAAGCAATTATTGCAATAAAGTTTATCTGAATTGACGCAAATAAAAGTAGAAAGAGTTTGGAAAATAAAATTCAAGTTATATTTGATTCGCGTTCCGTCGACAAAGTTTTTTTTACGTGAGAAAATTAGAATTATTACGCGCTCGCGACTGTAATAAAGATAACATTATACTCGTGTATTATATTATGAAATTACGAATTTCCGCGTGTATAAAAGTCTTAATTGTATATTTGATGCAAGTATGACTTTATAACTTCATGTTCGCTCTCGTCAGAATATAAAAAATTTGATAATCAATGATACACGTGATTCCACTCCGAATTTCCGGCAAACCCATTAACCCGAAATTTTATCAAATATCGAAAGACATCATGCCATATGGCACCTGAAATAAACGCGACGAACGAAAGCTTTTTAAATGTAATAACAAAATGCTTTTTACTGTAATATAAAAGATACTTTGCAACATTTTCTCGCGCATCAATGAAAAAAAACATCACAAAAATTACACGAGAAAAAATATCAGTATTCTCTCACCCGAAAAAAAATCCAACGATGCCAGTTGCGATACCACTCTAGACAAATTACCTGTCGCACCTCTCTACTCGCGTTACCGTTATCAACAATACAAAGCCGCGTACGCACTCGCGCAGGAAAAAGAGAGCGCGCTCGCGATGCGCACCTCCTAATCTTCAGAGATACTCACACCTCTCCAGCGCGCAACACACACATATATATACATATATGTAATATTCACGTATACACGAAATACCATAGCGCCATTAATTTTTATCACGCTTTACAAACTGAGTAACAACCGGCGGTCCTTTTCTCGTCTCGTGTACCTCTGTACGCAAGGTACACTAGAAGTCACTCGCTAAAATTTTCGTTTTCATTTTTTTTCCCTTTTTTTTTCTCTACACTCTCACCAAATTTATTATCTGTTCCCGAAGTCGTGATTCACTATAGACGGGAGATTGAGGTGACTTTCGATCGATAAGGTTGACTAGCTGTTATCGCGTCGTATATACCTGCCACTCGTGCACGAAGTTTTTTTTTATCTGCGCGGCGCTGTTTTTTCGAGAGACCGTCGCGATGCGGACACTCCCGAAAACTTCTCTCGCTTTTGGAGCATATCTGGGGGGGCGTTATCTTGCGGAGGAAGACGCGCGTGAGTGTCTCCATTGTAGCGAGAAAACGCGTGTTCTTTTTTTTTTCTTCGTCTTTCTCAAGAGTTGCGCGGGTAGGTATATATATGAGTGCAAACGACGAGGCTTTACTTACGTAACGCGCGAACGCGCCGTGCAATCAAGCATGGGGGCACATTAGGACTTTTTTTCTCGTAGCTTGTAAATGTACGCCTTTACTTAACGAAGCTTATAAACTTTGTGACTTAGTAAATACGAAAAATTCCAAAAATTTTATAACAATGTTAAAATATAACAATTTTTTAATGTAATAACGTAATTTACAAATGAAAATGTAACTATATAATAAATGTGCAAGATCACGTTGCAAAGTTTATATACATATATAAAATACAATTAGTTACCAGAACTACAGCAGAAGCATACGTACACACGAGAAGAAATAAAAAAAATTTTTACCAAAAATTCTTTTTTGAAAAATCATAGTATCACTGGACGAAAGTACGCGCGCATCGCGAGCACATGAAACAACCGAGCACGAATCGAGGACGCGTGTAACAAATACGCCGCGAAATGTAAAAGCGAACAAAAAAAAGGAAAAACATGAAACCGCACTCCCGCGTTGTTATACGAGATCTCGCGACACTGTCACCAAACGCCGTAAAAAAAATTACTTTCCACCGGTAGCACTTTGCCCGTTTATATAGCGGTCGAAAAAATTCCAAAATTCAAGATAAAAAAAGGATATAAAGAGTAGCGCATCACGAAAAAGATAGAGGAGAAACGTGTCTTGGATGATGAGCCAGGAGGTAGCTTCAGCTCGATACGAAGCACGAGGGGTCACTAGAGGGCCCAGCCGAGACTGCGGGCCCTATATATACCCGTGCGCACTGATAGGAAAAGTCCGTACGCGCGTCCCCTGGTCCTTCTTTTTCCACCTCATCGATATCGGCCGCCCCGCCCCGATAACGATAACGTCGTCGTAGCGACTCGTGATATATATATACGTAAGTGTGGACGACGGAAGAGAGAGTGGTGATGATCACCTGTTTGTTTTAGGAGGGCCCGAAATGACGTGAAGGGAGAGAGTGAGTGAGAGAGAGAGAGAGAAAGAGAGGCATGTGTAATATTGGGTGACCCGATGTTATGCTGCATCGATTTACTGTATATTGGCCCTTTATATGAGTAAATATTTCTTTACGAGTATGAGATACAATTTAATTTAGTTTAATTAAATTGTTTTCGTGTGTAACGAATTGTAAGGATGAATTTTCATACGCGTATTGTATGATAACTTGGGGTGGATTCGGACACCTAGAGCGGGATATTTTCTATCTCTATCTGCAAATACGTTGAAAAAATGATATGAAAGACTTTGAAGTATATCAAATATACCATCAAGAAAAAAAATAAGGATCGGCTCAGATGTGATGCTGGCTTTGTAGAGTACTAAAGGGTAAATTTATAGATGGCACGTTATCTAATTCAGTTAATATTAAAAAAATATGAAATTAACTCATACAGTGTAAAATGAATATTTTTAAGTATAAAAATATATGTTATTTGGCTAGTAAATTATACTACAGTACTCATAGTGTAAAATAAATAATTAAAACTTTAACCTTGAAAATTTTTATATAAAGAATTTCGCTGTAAATTAGACAAAAAAAATTTGACCATATTTTATTATAAATGGACTAAGAAATTACTCCTTTTTTTATTTATTATATTAGATTTTGCTAATCCAACGCTTTGCCTATGAAAGTAATCTTCACTATTTTCGCACTTTTCCATATTTAAAATCATATCTTCTTCAGACAAAATCATATTTTTGTTTCTTTTGCACTTGCCCTTTACACAACTTGTTTTGTTTTTTATTTTTAGATCGGTTTACGAAAAAAATGGTTTCTGTAAAATAAGATCTTCTTAATTCAAAGATTTTTTTTCTATGGTAATACTCTATACTTTGCATAAAATAACATAACGTAACCCATCTAAATGGAGCTAAATTTAATTGTTTGAAAATCTCCACCTTGGTCAAATGTTATACTTTTCTGATAGAATTAAATAAATATGCATTCAAAACCCCGACCATTTGTTGCAAATTTCCAAAGTTTTTATTCTAAATTGACAATATAAAATAATTTATAATATTTTGGGTATTATTGTTTGTTAAAATAATGTGAACATAATTTCTGCGCATTTTTTAATCTATGGAAATATCTATTTACTTTTCTAATGATAAATATGGAAACGCCATTTATTTTTGAAGCACCTTAGTACTTAGAATAAAGATAACTTAGTTGGTTAGTATGCCAATCGTATGAAGGTATTTCCACTTAAGATTGACGTAGAAATTAAATTAAAATTATAACTATTTAAAATTACGATTATTTTTTAAAGCGTCTATTATGATATAATATTTTACACGTATAAATGGTTATTCTTTGTCGACAATAGAAACATTATCATCGTGTAATGTATTTAATTAAAAAAAGATTTTTTTTTATTTAAAAAAATTGACAAACAGTTCGCCAATTGTTAGTTAAAATTTCTGCCAGAGCTAACTAATAAATAAATCAAAATAAGTTGTAATTGTTTTTTAATGCTGTTTTGAATTTAATAAATACTATAGTCATATCCATGCGCGCTGCACGCGCTTCACTTTTTTCATAGAAACGAAATTAACAAATATTTCTTCATTACTGTACTGTTTATTATATTATTTATACTAAATAACAGATTTGAATTGTAAATTTTGAAGTTAGGAAACAAATCGAAACAGCATTTATTTTGTAATTAAATTATTAGATACAAAATTTTAATGAATCAGGATATTGAATAATTTAATGATTATTTCTGATATTCATTTTATATAAAAAAACATTTTGAATTTTGACGTTATTCTGATATTCATTTTATATCAGAAAACATTTTGAATTTTGACGTTATTCAGACCGGATATTGAACCATCAACCAATCGCATTGCTTCTTTAAATGCTTTACAACATCCTGGCATCTCCTTATTAAGAGAGGATTGGTTTTCTCACAGCCCAGCTAATCTACCCCAAATATCTCATTGCTGTCCTCCTTAAATTTCTTTGAAAATTTTCATACAGATTCTCGCCGGAATGTGATAAGGAAACAAGTTCCACTTAAAGCTGTAATATTTACTCAAGATTAATAGTTCCTTCCTTTTGACGCAATAAGTGCTGACTAATCCAGGATTTGTAACTTTTAAAGTTATTCATTTAGTTTTAAAAGTGAATTAAAACTAAGGTAAGTAGGAAGATTATTTTATATTTACTTATGAGACAATAATATCTAGGTGTCTATTGAACAATAATTTTTGTATTAATGCTATCTATAAAAAGGTAGATACTAATTGGAAGTAGATTTCATCATGTTGATTCATCACAAAATTATAGGATGACGTAATTTATATTATAAAGATAACAAATATAAACGGCACCTGCTCAATTCCATTAATTTATTTTCACATATCAATTCAAGGACTATAATTTAATACAAATTTGTTGATATTTCATCTTCCAATTTATTTAGTTTACATTTACGTATTTAACTTAACAAAAAATTAATTAAAAAAGAGTTATATTTGTTATGTTATGCATTGTATTGATTATTTAAATAGTGCCACACACGATTGCAAAAGATATCATTACATAACAAAATTGTTTTTTATTATAACTATAAATATGATTGACTTATGATTTAAGTAAATAATTTTTTTATGATTTCATGATATTATCGTGTGATGTAAATAATTAAAAAATAAATAATCTATTATTTAATAATATTTTCTATACTGTTTCATTGTTTTCATTTTTATTAAATATTATTTTTTAAGATATCGGTGAAATACGCGTTTTTAAAAGATTTAAAATTTATTCATGTGTTATTTGTCTTAAGAATCGATATAAACTACGTTCAGAAAATCTATTTATGCTCGTTCACAATAGAAATAAAAATCCCCCAAACCCCTACTGTAATGAATTCCGATTTCTCTGATAAAACTGCAGGATTGAGAAAGATTGACCGAAAAAACAGCACAAGTCGTACGATAACAAAAATATTGTCACAGCTCGGCGCTGCACTCTTTTCTCTCCGTGCGCGGCTGAAATCTTCAATATCTTTGACGGCTGTTTGTCGAGCGAGATAACGTGCGCGCCTGCGCGCTTACATGTTCGTGCCCGCTATAGCTCGCCTACCTGACAAAATAAACCACTTCAGAAAACCGCTGGTCAGGATAAATTTTTATTTTGCTGATTACGGGCGTTATCGACGAGCCGCGTCGACGCAGTGCGATAACGCGGGTCAAAGAAACGTAAGAGAAAGACAAAGACAGAGACAAGAGCTTTTCCGTTCACTTTATACAGACGTTAGACGAGGGAAAATTCATCTTTTTTTCTTGTTAATATTTTACTTGTATATAAAGAACGTGGGATTCGAAAATACAGGGAGTTATAATCGGTTAAGATTGCAGTCGGTGTATCTTTATCAAGAGTTCGTGGTAAAATGATAATGATAAATAGTTAGAATCAATTATGTAAAAATTATACTTTTAAATTATCGCCTAGTGTTCGCCGAATCTCGGTTTTAAAACCTTATGTTACATCAATGTAGTGCAGCTTTTGTCTCGTATTAAGAGTGGGAGTAACGAGATTTATATTATTTAAGATTCAAGTGAAAACAAAATTATAAACATTTATTTTTTATAATTGTGATTGGTTTTACTAAAAACAAAATTAATGTAAAGCAATAGCTTTTGGTGTACTAAGGAACGATTTTTATCTACAAAATATCTTGTCAATTTTCAAATGATATTCGAGTTTCAAACTATGTATTTTATTATTTTCGTATGTGCTCTTTCAATTCCTGAGGTAAAAATCGTATTTCCATAACTGAGAATCCCAATATGACCCTTCTAAAATGTCAATCATGGATATTTCAAACATTGTGATCAGAGTATTGACTGCCCATGTACTTATTACGGATCCGATATGGAATCACAATATTTCAAAAAATGATCAATTTTTCGCGATTCCTATTAATGAAAGTTTTGAAATGATGATATTTATGTGTAAATTTGTAAATAATAAATATCTGAGGTTAAGAATGAAAATTCTCTCTCAGAACTAAATTATTTTATAGCACTGCGTGACTTAAGCCCGCACTTAGGTCACGCCTATCTGTGACCTAAGTAATACTTTTTTGAACCATGTTTATCGTCCTCGCTACGCTCGTGCGCTAACCTCACGGTGCAAAAAAGGACTGCTTAGGGCACGGATAGGCGTGACAGCGGGCTTAGGGCAGGCAGTGATATAAAATGTTTTACGATACTTGTGACCTAAGAGGACTTTTTTGCACGACGTGAAGTTAGGGCCCGAGCGCAGCGAGTACATATCGTAATGTACTATTATACAGTTTTAGTCGATAATTTTTTTAAATTTTTAAAAAAATTTTAAAAAAACAATTTTGTCGAATTTTTGATACTTTTCTAATTAAGTGCCACCATATTGGTTTTTTGAACCATGGAGACATCGATAAATCGAAAGAACATACCCGAAAATAGTGAGATACATAGTTTTGGTATGATTTCTTCATTTTTTCTTAATATTTCGACTGAGTAAATTTAAAAAATCAGTAAAAATAACTCAATAAAAGTATTTTATAGATTGACGGTAATAAAACCTTAGATAGAACAACGTTTTTCTATCAGTATAGTGCATTATAACGTTTCTTTCAATAGCATTATATTTTTACTTGAAAATTGATTTCTTTCAATTGAATTGATGGACACATTCTTGAAGAATCACGTGTAATCAGGAGTCCACGATATTGGAAATATTAGATAACTTATCTGTCGCGGAGTTATTTTAAAAAACGAGACAACCTATGGCGACTTTTATTGGTTATAATAAAATATTTATTTATAATTGATTTGTTTATAATGGGAAAAAATACTTGTAATTGTTTTCTTATTCAAATAAACTCAAGAAAAGAAGAAATTTGTGTGTTTGTAATTTTCTCCATAAAAATTTAATATGATGTTATGTACTTACAACTTCAGGAAGTTCATGGTACTTAAGCGAATGCATGTGTGCAGATTTCTTAGATCCGTCCAACTGTACATGCCCGCATTGGGGTTCAATCCAAACCTCCATAACGATCTGGAAGTCTCCATTTGCTTCACTATCATCAATACCATTTTCTCCATCCGCAGTACCTGATAAAAACAGAAGATTTTGTATTTACTGCCAAACAGTTCGGAGAAGTGTATAGTTTTGATCGTTTTAATGATCACCTTCATCTGAATCGTCTTCAGAGCCACTATCTTTTTCTGCTCCTGGTCCAACAATAACATGAGGAGGAAATAATATATATTGTACTACACAAGGATACGTCGAATCGTTATTTCCAGGCCCTTTCATTTGTACTTCCATCACAGTATTTATTATACCAGCGGCGGAGTAGGCAAAATTAAAGCCTTCAGCTAGTCGAATTCTGAAATAAAATTGCGTCTTTAAATCTGATTTTAAATTTGAAAAATTTTTAAACTTCTAAGTAGTTGTATACTTTGTAATAGTCGACAAGATCCTAGCTACGGCTGCGACATTCAGTCTCGGTAAAGTGATCGTTGGCATCGTCTGCAGCAAAGGTTTCTTCAGCAGCCATAGCCATCTCGTGTGGTACAAATATCTGCTGAGCGTAGTAGTTAGGCTGCCCCCGGCAATCGACGCGTTCCTTGCAATAATTTTCGAACCATCAGGAAAGATGACGGTACTCAGATCTATCGGCATCCTCTCGTATCTAATTAAAATTTTCTCTAACGCTTTGTGCAATATGATGCAACAAGAGATCTCCCTCTGCTCCGTTCTTCTGCTTGGAAGCGTGAGTTGAGCTAGTCTATCTAAGAGATCGATCATAACGTTGTGGCGAACGTTGCCCTCAGTACCGGCGGCAAAGGCTACGTTTAAAACGACGCAAAGGGCTTTACAAACGATGTTTATAAGGCAGAATGAGATCGGCGGTTTATCCGCTTCCCTGTGAATGAACTGGACGTAAGTGTGGTTCTCCACGAGGACAAAGGTCGCCCAGTTCTTCAACATGCCGTACAACACGGCTGCAGCTTGTCGATATTGCACACTCTGGAAACGACCGCTTTGGTTGGCTTGATGTAGATGTTTTGAGAGCGGTCGATCATGGATGAGAATAAGAGTGATGCGTTGTGAGTGCAACCAGCGTGGCCACTGCTGCGGTTCCAACGAAACCACCGGCTGCCAGATTTGGCCGAATTGCGGACACGCAGCATCGCTAAAAAGATTGCGTAAAATATTCTTTTTTATTCTATTTTTTTCATTAAAATTATTTTCAAATATAAATATATGAATGTTCACCTTAATTGGATTGAGCTTGATGAAGAGGTAGGCATGTAAAATAATGGCATGCCGCTTCGTATCGTATCAGGTACATTGTACCACGTCCAACCCATACCAGGAAACCAACTAAAATGCGATAGCATATTGTCACCCTCGGTTAACGAGGTAAGGGCACTCCAAAATCGAGACACCATATTTTGCCTATATTGCGATTTCAAAGGCTTTTTAGACAAACACGTGATGTCGTGCAAAAACTCATATGGAGCCTCTATTGTAATGGTATATTGAAGATTATTACAAACTGAAAGTGATTTCGAAAATCGCGGATACGTCACCAGGTACTCAACAAAAACGTGAGTTTTCCATGGTAGTACGAAGCATATTTCCAAAGCGCCATCGCGCATGGTAGTTTTTTTTATTAAATAACCTTCTCGTAATCTGCAACATAGAAGACTATTGAGCGTGCAGGTAACTTGATCATCTATTTGCTTTTTTCTAAGTAGCTGGGGAGGTTCATGACCATAAAATAAATTGTTTTCTGTTCGCCATGTATTTGGACTAATGCTCACTTCCTCTGAGTGTTCAGCAGTACGATATAGTTGCCAACAAAGTAAATTCTTATGGTATGTATTAATTTCTTTTTCCTCTGTTATAAGCTAAAATTAAAAATTTATTTATTATAAAAATCTTAGTTAAGAATTAAATTATTTTTCGTCAATGAGTTAAAGTTACCGTTACAGGAAAAACTGTCATGTAACTTCCAAGAGTCGCAGTCGCAAGGAAACGCAGTAAATCAGGATATGGCACTAATCCGTTTGCACTATGTGGATGATATGAGCTTCCAACATGTAAAAAACTACATGCAATTGTGGTTGATCGTAGTTGCTGAATTACTGAATCCAAAGCATGAACGTCATTGACTCCAACAATTCCATCCGATACTATAACTAAATCTATAACAGAAAATGTAAGTAATTATTAAAAAGCTTATATAATTTTAATTTTGCTTTCCAATACTGATATCAATTCAGTTGTAATATTATTATATTACTTACGAGCACAACTGTGTTCTGGCAACAAAGATAATGCAAGCATTCCATAACGTAACATATTGACAAAGCCAGTTTCTGGTGAAACCATAGCTATTGTAGACATGTTATTACTTGCATTATTTTTACCTAAGCTTGTACCACCTTCTTCGAATAGACCTCCAACCAATCGTTCACTTTCTGCTCTCATAGTTTCCAGTTGTAAATTGACTAAACTTGTAACTTGAGCCACTTTTTCTTCTAAAATATTTAATTCTTCTTCTATAATTTGCATTAATCTAGCAACATTTTCTACAGTGACTAGCCAGCCTTGAACCAACACTTGTTGAGCTGGATTGGTAAAAAAAGGTGTATGAACTATCACAGTTACATAAATCTCTGGATGAATTATTCTTTTGCTTCCAGGAATGACAAACTAAAATAACATTCTTAATTAATATATTTGTTTATATATAATATAAATTATTTATACTAAATGATTCTTACAGGTCTTGTTAAGCCTTCAAGGCACCTCTTTGTAGCTAAATATACTTCATCAATAACTATTTCTCCATGTTGAATATCCTGAAATTATAAAATTCATGGTTTCATCAATCAATAAATTTTCAAAATAAATTTTATCTCCAACATTAAAAAGATATTTACAACTGTAGCAAGAGATGGGCTGAGATCTAAACTGAAAACCATTCTATATTTGTGAGCGAGAAATTTGATTATAGTAGATGATGTGACTTTATAAAGGTATTGACAGCTTGACTCAGGGCTCCATGAGTGAACATTTTCTTTTGGAAGTACAGAAATGACTTCCAGTTCTGGTAATTCTTCATAATCTGAGCCAGGCTTTTGTATTGTGATGACAGTATCTAAATGTTGGAGCACCCATTGTGCTCTTACATTACGAGATATAGGAAAGCCCTTTTTCATCAGCAGATAAACAGTGCCTGCTTCGAGCACAATAGGTTTCTGTAAAATTAATATACATGTATTTATAATAGATCATTATGTATATCAAGAATAATAACATTTCTTCTTAGTATTAATATTTTTCATAGCAAAAATATATTTCTACTACCTATTTTAAGAAATTTTATTCACTATTAGATTGTTCTGCATAATATTAAGATTAATTGTTTCGCACAGTATTGAAAAATATTTTAATTAGATAGCAATAGTTTTTATAAATAGCTATAGAATATAGAACAAGAAAGATTAATTGAAATGTGACATGTAAATGTAAACAAAATTAAATTTCTTATTAAATTTTTAAAATATGTGCATAAACACTGTTCCATCGATTGTTTTCAATTTTTGTATTTTTCACTATTCATAATAAATAACATCACTATTCATAATAAATTGAACAAATTAATTATAGAAAATCAGCGATAATTTTGTTCGCACTTACCTCGCTATCTGAGGAATCCATCCTGATGCTCTATTTGTTATTAATAGTTACACAATGCACGACAGATTTTGACATGTCGACTCATTGCAGCTGCTCTCTAAATTTTCCCCTGCATAAGTATATCACAATTGCGTTCCACGCTCCTCCAACGTAAATTTTTCTATGGTAAATATGCCATACTCACTGGCAAACGATGGTCACATCGTCCTTCTCATCTTCCTCGTCCACGATAAATTGCCAGCTCGGAGCACTGACTTCTTTCTCTCGACTCTGCAATGTTTTCAATGGTAAACATAACCTACAAATCGCGTGCTACGTATCGCGTGTACTTTGCGACGTATATAGTGCATACTACGCTGCTACTCTATACATAGCCTCTATATATCTATATTTATATACATTTATATATATAGGCAAGTGAGTGCGTCGCGACCGTCGCGACGCCGTGCGAGACTATTACACGATGCGAATGCGATTGGAGTGCGAGAGAGAGAGATGGAGAGTGAGAGAGCGCATCAATGCATATGTAGCGTAATGGTGTATATGTGGTTGTGATGATAGTGACCTCTTCGTCTCGCGCCGACGCGACAGACGACGTGCTGACGAAGACAGCGATAACCGCGCGTTCCTATATTTGGATTTATAGGTTAAGTTTTAGTCATGAGAGGCGTTTGTTTACGAAGGCTGCATCACCGCGTGCATTCTTCCCTCTCTCCCGCCAGTGTGTACGCTATTACGCGGCCGCAATAGACGGCTGGTTATAATTTACGCGCCGCTGACTTGTGTTTTTTGCGCTCGGCGTTGCGTGACGCGGATCCGTCGCATCGGCCGCCGTGGCTGGTCGGTCTGAAAGCGAAAGTGTGTGTGCTATACGATCTGTGATAGTCGACGTGTAGGTCGGCACCGCTATACCGGATTAATTCATTGATTTTCAACAGTTCTTCCGAACGTTTTAGTGATCGAAATCCGTGGTTTACTTTATATAGCTCTGCATTTTAGCGGACAATGACGTATGGAGTTTTCTGCTAGGTCTTTAATTTTTAAATGGGGCGTGTTTTGTGCCGCTGGTGTAGTACCTATACTCAACAGCAGTTCTAGCGCCAAGTTTGAACGCGAATCAGCTGTGCTCTACAAGTATTTGCGAGTATATAGTTTTAGTTTCGCGTAATTGTTTTATTAGATAGATTTAACAGTAATATTATATAAAATGGGAGAGAGTACAAGTGAAGTACCGAAATACGGTTTTAAGGTGAAGTTGGATCACGAATTCCCGGAGAAATGGTCGCAGAATATAAGGCCGAAGTTCAAGCAGACGATGCAAATGATGCCCCTTGCGTGGAGGTATGTATACTATTTGTTACAAGGACAAAGTTTGTCATATGAAAGTAATTGTAAGTGTATGTTGCGAAGTAATGCCAGTAATTATAAAATTTCTTAAACAAGAAAATCTGAAATTTGTAACACTAAATATAACATGTTAGATGAAATAATTTAAATTTATGCAAACTAAAAATAATATTAGATTTTGTTTTTCTTATTATTATAAATGTAACTATGGTTTGCATAAGTAACGAATACCTATGTTTTAATTTTCCTTATAAAAATAATAACACTTTGATATGATTAAAAAATTTTATATGATAAATTTTAAGCATTATTGCTTTTATATTGAGGTAAGATATATAATATATGAAAGTAAAATTATCTTATACCTTTCTATGGATTTACACTTCAAGTTTTTATGCATAAACTGAATACATAATTGCACTTAATGAAAAAATTTAATGAAAAAATGTTGTATGCTAAAGTGCTTTTATAAAGTTAAATTTGTAAACAAAAATAAATTAGAATAAAAATTAAAATTAAAAATAAAATTCAATGAATTGCCATAAAGTAATAATGATTTATTCTTCATAAATCACATCACTTTCATTTTTTACATTGTTTCTTTGCACATTCTCATTTGCAAATCTTTTTCTTCTTTAGGTATGCGTTTTACTATACCAACGTAAAAAGCAACGGCCGCCCAGTATTAATGGATTACTGGAACATGCAACACGGACTGCAAATTTATGGTAACTTATTTATTTTTTCCGATCTAATATAGTGTAAAACTAATATATCCGTCAAAAATAGGCTAATAATCGAAAAATACTACTTTAAAAGAAAATAACAAGAAAGATTTATCTTATGAAACACTTTTGCTCGATATTAACTGTAAGAACAAATGATATTAGGATTTTAACTGACTTTGGTCTCCTGGAGAACAATTTCAAAGTTCAATTTTTCCCAATTTTTTATACTGCCTATAACTAGCGAACAGCTGCGCGCAATTGCACAAGTGTTGGTCCTTTCAAAACTTTTACGCCACAATCGTTGTTCCAAAAATTTTCCATCGTAAACCACAACTTGATGTTGAAAACACGTAAAATAGTCCTAAATAAAAATGGAAAATTTATATATGTTCTCTATATGTAAGGGAAAATCGTTTCTTTTTCAATTTCGTAAATTAAGTTACTTTGTGAATACAAGTTTAACGTTCTATATAAATAAAAGTGTGTGTGTGTGTGTGTGTGTGTGTGTATATATACACCACGTACGAAACAACAGTACGCATCTGAAACAAAAAAGCCGACGTAAAAAATCTTATACACATAAACATTCTAACTATCTATGAGATATCCTCTCTTAAAAAAGAGATGCCAGGATGTTGTGAAGCATTTGAAGAAGCAATGCTATTGGTTGATGGTTCAATATCCGGTCTGAATATAGCGTCAAAATTCAAAATCTTCTCTGATATAAAATGAATATTTTGATATAGAAATTAATTAAGTGATTTATGTGTATACGTTTGAGTAAATCAATAAAATCATCATTAAATTATTCAATATCCCAATTGATTAAAATTTTGTATCTAATAATTTAGTTACAAAATAAATACTGTTACGATGTGTTTCCTAACCTTAAAATTTAGAATTCAAATCATGCAGTTATTTAGTATAAATAATTTATTATGCTTTCTGAAAGATATAATGTTAATAAAAAATACAGTAATGAGGTCTAAAATATTTTTTGATTTCGTTTCTATGAATAAAGTGAAGCACGCGCAGCGCGCATGGATATGACTACTGAAACAATAAATACAGGTATGCCGCAAGGTTCTATACCAGGGCCACTTTTATTCTTAATGTACGTAAACGATCTACTAATAAATAGATCAGAAAGTATCATATCATACGCGGATGATACAGCTATTATTTCTACAGATAATACTTGGGAAAAAGTGGAAAAAAATGAACATGTACTTAGAAGAGATAGATATTTGGTTAGCGCTAAATAAACTATTTCTGACTGTAAAGAAAACTGTTTATATAACTTTCGGTAACTACTGCAATAGTGTTCCAGAAGAAATGAACATACACAAAAGGGTACTAAATTGAGTAGGGTAAAATTCTGTCAATATCTAGGTATAATTATTGATTGCAGGTTACAATGTGTTAAACATATTGAACATATAATACAAAAAACGAAATATACGAGGGTCGTTTGAAAAGTCCGTGCAAAAATAAATACTACTTAATTGTTTGTATTAAACCTTTTTTATTTTTCA
>JAYJLV010000056.1:3097851-3109578 GCA_036873485.1 Torymus texanus
TTATGTTGTAAACCATGTAGATAGCAAAAATATTAAAAATTCAATAACTGTATATTCTCTAGTTCAAAAACTAGGACCCATTCAGAAAAACCATGAGACACGTGTCTTATTATTTATAAAATGTAAGTGCCTCCAGAAGTTTGAGCCAAATCCAGGACCCGCATCCCTGATATGCCTCTCGTCAGAAAGCCATTAAAATTTGATCTGGTTCGTTATAGTTTGTTATTTAATACTTATAAAGACAGCTGACGAAAGTAGAGCGAGCGAGAGCTTTTCAAATTTTGTTCAGAATTAGAAAATATTGATTCCTTGAAAAGTTATGATAGTTTGTAGTTGGGCTTGAAATTCACAAAATACTGTAAACATATATATATATATGGATTAAATTTTTTACCCTTTTCCACCATTTTTCGTGAATTTTAAACTCAACTTTAAATTCGCGTAACATAAAGAAATCCATATTTTCTATTCTAAAAAGAAGGTCTAAACAGTTTTCACTCTCTATAGCTTCCTTTTCTTTTTTCCAAAGTAAATTATTAGTTGTTTTTGGTATAGAATGATTTAGGACCAAACTAGAATTATTTCAAATCATTTTTTATAAATCGAATGATTGTCAGATAAAAATGATACCCTCAAATCGAGCGGTACTTGTTTTTTTTTTTCGACGTTTAATATGCCAAAGAAAAAGAAAATTCATTCAAGGGTATGTTTTAAAGAAAATTTGTTTATTTTTTTCAAGACGCAAGGGGAAAATAATTTTTTGAAATAACTGATATGGTTATTCTGATATTTCGAAAATAACATTCTGACCTTTTAGCCAAATCACTGATCCGAATCGTATTGAAACTCCCCTTATCAGTAAACCTTTCTCACTGAATCGCTCATATATACGTCCACCTATACGTATGTATAACATCTCACTCTCTCGGCCCCGTTCCTTCTCTGTCAGGTGACAAATGGACGGAGCTTTTCGAGGAGGATGGCGGCGACACGCGCGGCTGCCTGATACACCAGGAATTCCGCGGCATGCCTTGCACGTACGCGATAGGCGCGCGATCTCGCGCGGCGTCGGAGAGCGAAGGAGACGACGACGTCGTCCGCGTGACTCGCATGCTCGACTTCGATCCGCGTGGCAGTGGCGCTCAGCTTTGGCAGAAACTCCAGGGCACCGGCAAGCTCGATGAGCACGTCGAAGAAACCGGCGCCTCGCCCAAGACCAGTGAGTATGCGCACCAAAAGCTCTCCAGGAAGATGCCATACTGTTAAATTTTTTTAGATATATAGCTAGATGCATATATCCCCGTGAATCTCTGTTAATTAATTTGATTACAAAACGAATTTCCTTATATTTGTCTTATAAATATATCATGATAACTCTTTCTTTTTTCTATAATGGTTTTATTTCATGTTCGGTGGCTATTATAATATTTTCAGCGCTCAACGTACAAGCCATTATGCTTATAATCGAGCCGCGACATGTAACCGCGTTCTCGCAAGCTCACTCTTGCAGATTGCTTAGGCACGAAACTCATAAAAATATATCAAATATTTTAACTGATATATAAAAGGCTGAAGAAAATTCTTTGTTAATTCACACATAAGAAAGTAGGAAAGAAAAAAACGAAAGCTCCAGAAAGATCATTAAATATATTTACCTTATTTAATCAACGACGTGTAACCGTTTTCATGACGCTTCTAAAAAATATTGCAAACTATAAGGGAAAAACGAATATCATTTTTACAACAGGAAAAGCAGTGGGTACAGCAGTATGTGCGAACACCCTCGTAAAAGCCGGCTGCAACCGAGTGCTTGAATTTTCGCTGGCCTGGGACATGCCGAAGATACACTTTTATTTCAAGCAAAGAGCCCATCTCAGGTAAATCGATTTTCTTCCCTCCGGACTATCCTGTGTGAAACTTTAACGTTGATATAAATCTCTACAATAATTTTACAAAATACTTCTCAAAGGAGTTCTTCAGATTCGTTAAGATATATAGTTATAGACCTAAAAGAGAGATTTCGTAAAAAATAATTTTACTTATTAAAAATGTTAAATTTATGAACTAGAAAAAAATTTTTTCAATACAAAATTATATAGGATCGCAAATACAGGCACTAGTCATTAAAGAAATACACATACAATATTTCGACTTGTAAAATTTTAATAAGATTTCAATATTCAAAAGCTTATCGAGTTTCTTGAAGAACTATTAAAAACACCACCGTTGATATATTTTTCAACGGTGGATCTTCAGATAATTATTCAAAGAATGAAATAAGTATCTGAACCTTGAAATTAAATCAAAATTTAAAAAAAAAGAATCGAAATATATTTTACGATTATTTTTTCAATGAACAATATCTGCATTTGCAATTCTATAATCATGAGTTAACAATTTTTTTCTATTTCGTGAACTGTACTTCTTCAACATCAACAATCTCTCTCATCATCAGATCCTATACAAGTAAAATAAAAATTCTTTTCTATATAACTTCTGTATCTACCTCAATCCATTTTTAAAAAAGCGCTTCAATACCGAAGGAAATCAATCAAAGAAAATCTTCATTTTTCCAACACAGGTATTATACAAAGTTCTTCGGCGCCGACGGCAAGATCGGCCCGAAACTCTGCCGGCACGCACTCGAGCGATATCCGCTTTGGGAGGAGAAGATCAGCGAGTGGCAGAGGCCCGTACTCGAGGACTCCGAGCTACCCGACTGGTACAAGAGCGCCTTGTTCAACGAGTCTTACTTCATCTCTGACGGCGGTAGCGTCTGGCTCAGAACCGACGACGAGACCGAGAAATTTCCTCCGGCTGATCCGCGGTACGTTTTTGCACATCACATATATCACATATTGATTTTGACATCACCTCAACCCTTATATCTATACCCAATACCGTGAATTTCTTGACCCACTTGACCTGAAAAACTCGCCTACTTCCAAATTTATTATTTCCTCTCGCACCCAATTGTCTACATACCACCATATATGCTTGTACACCACATGTAATCTCTCCGCTTCTCTTGTTCCCACTCAACATACACCCACACACATACACACACGTACACATAGGTCGAAATACGGTAGGTTCGCGTACCTCGAGGGCCACGAGTACCGCATGTACAACACGTACGACGTGCACTTCTACGCGGCGTTCGCCCTCGCCCAGCTGTGGCCGCAGCTAGAGGCGTGCATACAGTACGAGTTCCGCGACAGCGTGCACCACGAGGACCAACGCCGGCTGCTTGGGCTTTACGACGGCACGCGCCGTCGGCGCAAAGTCAAGGGGAGCGTGCCCCACGACATCGGCGATCCAGGTGAGTGTGTGTGTGTGTGTGTGTGTGTGTGTGTATGTGTGTGTGTGTGTGTGTGTGTATGTGTGTGTGTGTGTGTGTGTTTGTGTATGTAAAGGAGTATGTAAAGGGGTTCTTTGCCTCGTTTCTCTTAGCCGGCGTGCATAATGCGGTACCGCGTTGACTTTTACGAGGATGTGTTTACGGCTGGCTGTGGGTGTCAAGTGCTATGTAGCTCTTTTGTTTCTTGCTACGCGCGCACGAGGTATATAGTACTCGTGTGTGATATACAGTGGTTGCTGCAGAAGTACCGCGTGCTATTTTGTATATAGAATGTAAAGATTGTCTTTATCGGAGTAAATTGATTAATAAAATCTGTTAATAATTGACTGGGGTTGAATTTATATGACTAATAAATATTGTGAGAAAATGAGCATGCAAAAAATGCTTGTATTAGCTGCATGGTTATGTAAATATATTTACATGACGAAATAAAAAAATTTACCTCTGGGCCATCGAAACTGTCGAAAAAATTTTCTTTGTTGTACAGTTTGTTTGATAACAATTTCAATAAAATGTTTGAATATTCTATTGCGAAACGTAAATCATTGAGTGGAAGATTAAAAAAAATCTGGAGCAAAAATGCATATGACTGAATTAATACAATATTTCATACACGTTATTATTCTAGTGTGTATCTTTATGTCTCACAAAATTATTTTCAATGCGGTAACATTTTTAATTCACTCAAAGATATAAGAAAGACAATTTATATAGGAGACTTAAAAAAAAAAATTTCGGCTGGTCGCAGAATGAATTTTTTGTGAATTTTATCATATGAACTGCTGTTTTGATGTGTAATAACATGTTTATTTTAAGGAATAATATTGACCTGATGGTCTCGCTGTTCAATAAATAATGTCAAAATATTTGTTAATATTTCGAACTTTTGACTAAAGTTCATAATCAGGACACTATTGGTTTGAGTTAATTGATATAATATATACTACTGAATTACGATTTTATTTATACACGCAGCTTTCCTTAAATAAACTTGCATAAAAAAATAACTAAGAGTAGTCAAGTATAACAATTTGACTAAAAATTTGATCGAGTTATTTCTTGAGAGTATGGTTTTGGTATTCTGATATTTCAATTCCAACTTCGAGTATAATTTAATTAGTGAACTTCGTAGTATATTAAACAGATTAAAGCACTCAGAAATCATTCGATATTGTTCATATATGTCAAACCAAGTATTTTTGTATCGCTATAATTATAAATAAGTGTTTGTATGTATTTGTTGCTTTTGCTGGCTCAAACTATAACTATAAGAGTTACTTTTATACGAGGATATTTATAACTTTTTTAACAAAATCTACAATTATCATATCTAATAATTACAAAATATTATTTTGTTATTGTTATTTTGTAAATTTTGTAAATAATTACGAAAAAATTATTTTGTAATTAATTTTAAAAAGTAATGTACGTGGTGCTGTCATACATTTTTACAAATCCAACCAGTGTCCCGCACAGCGGTAAATGACACTACACTGCGCACGAAAAATGGATGTTCGACATTTACTATAAGTTACGTAAGTACAGGTCAAATGAAACTATCTAAGTCCGTTTCATTTGACCTGTGCTTACGCAAGTTAATAGATGTCGGACATTAATTTTTTTATGCCAGTCATACGTCACATGATACGCAGTGTAAAGTGCTCTTAACGCTGGTAACGAGTAACGAGTTACCGTCGCTTTGCAGAGCACCAGCCGAAACTCCCCTGGACATGTGGAACGCCGAAAGTATAACGTAAAAACGAGAGATTCAATCTTTAAATGATTCTTTAATAGGAGTCTAAACTTCAAGGCTTGCCTCGTTTTGGGTATACCTCTTCATAAGGGGTTATTAAACAATTTTTTTTTTAATATAATTTAAAAGTTTTTGAATAAATAATGAGAAAATTCGGAAAAATTTTACACTATTTTCTTCTTTCTTGTATCACACAGAATACTAAAAAAACGCTTTTTTACCGCTTTCTTAACAAATTTCTATATAAAGTTGTCATAAAAGTTCTTAAAATGATATTAATACTATCATCGCTAACAATATCGTGTCTATTTAGTAAGGGTATATACTTGCTTCATTTTTAAAATGACATTATTTTATTTGCCTTTACTTAGGTGAAGAGCCATTTAATATGATTAATGCTTATCCGATCCACGACGTATCTAAGTGGCGGGACCTCAATCCTAAATTCATTTTGAGCTGCTATAGGATATACTATTTCAATAAAGATTTGAATCAGTTAAGAGATTTTTGGTCAACTATTAAAGATGTAAGTATACATTTCAGAATGTAATAAGCTTTTTGTTTATTCAAAATAAAATTGTATCGTTTAATTTTTCGACGATATATTTCAAATTGTCCTTTTGATAAATTTCATGAGAAATGTATAAAGTAAAATGTCTTATACCTCGGGCACCTAAGGCAATGCCACGAGTCGCATGCAAAAATATACAGATCGAGCGTCCGTATATACGTTATTTTCGTCAGGTTCTAGAGCACAGCATGGCATTCGACCAGGACAACGACGGCCTCATAGAAAACGGCGGCTTCCCCGACCAGACGTACGACTGCTGGGTGATGAGCGGCCCGAGGTATGAATACGAATATACCCACGTTACTACCTATGCATGCACGTCGCTTCCTCCTTTCCTCCTTACTTCCTCCCCTTCGATCCTACCGCGTGTTTTCGGCCGCCTTTGCTCCTATTTTCGAGATTTTTCCAAGACGTAAGCGCGTTTACATATTTTTCTCTATATACTCTATGACGTTTAGTTTTTGAAATTTAAAAAAGTTTTTCAAATATAGTTCGCTTTAAATTCGTATTTTTGAATGATGATTAAATTTTATGCAAGTAACGCCGATTTACGATTTTCTTCGCTCGTTATGTGCTACCTTTCTGTAACGACATTTTCGAGGGGTATTATTTTTATAATAAATAAGCGCGCATATTATTATGTTAATTAACGTTTCGTGTTCCCGTGCTCATCAAGGTCTAATTTCTCCTATGATGCTCGGGGCAGACACGAGCAAGATGAACTTTTCGTAATAAAATATTGATAAAAAAAAGTTTATAATAAATTCCGCAAAGACAATTACAATTATTACCTGCTATACCTATGTATTAAAAATAAAAACTATAATCTCGATTCTCAAACTCATTTTCAACTTTCCGAACTAAACTAACGATTATCCCTGCGGTATCAATAAATTCTAAGAAAATTACCCTGTAACTCCTACACCAACCGAATCCCGCAAGGCGCGTATATAATAATATATACGAACGCGGGAATTCGGCACAAAATACGTTTATCGAGCCTAGCGCGCCTCCTTAATTCCCTGGATTCTCGTTTCGGTGTAGCGCCTACTGCGGCGGCTTGTGGATCGCTGCACTTCACTGCGCTGTAAAAATGGCCGAGCTGCTGGATGAGCATGAGGACGTAGCCCGCCTTGCCGAGATACTCGAGCGCGGCAAGACAGCTTTTCAGGACAAGCTTTGGAACGGTGAGTGAAGTGATTTTTTTTGTCTGTCCAAGTCTTGATCTGCGTCTGGGTCGTGAGGTTCGTTGAGAACGTGCTCAGGCGTGGTCGTTGGGAAGAAAAATGTAGATTTCGAGTTATGTGGATAAAATTATAATTGGAAAATTTGAGGGATCTTGGGAAATTCGAAAGATTTTTTGATGGATTTTAAAAGGAAATTTACAAGACCTTATCTTGTTTGTTGTTTTAATAATATCGCTTTAACGTTTGAACTATCATTTTTCGAAATATGTATTTATACCAATTTGAAATTCTACTGTGATTCAGCTCTTCCACGTATAAATTATAAAAACCTTTAATATTTTTGAAGGACAATATTATAATTTCGACTGCGGCAAGAATGAGCATAGCAAGAGCATTATGAGTGATCAACTTTGCGGTCATTGGCTCCTACGGGCTTGTGGATTTAACTACGAGGTAAGACTAAAAATACTATATGATAACAATTAAAATAAATAAAAGGGATACAAAAATTCATAAATTTTATAGTATCTACAACGTTTAATTTCATCGTGATATTTTTTTCGACAAATATATTTATAATTCTGCCTGATACTTAACTTTAATTAAAATGTTTGTTGGAAGGTTTCTCTTTTATTGGAATATTGAGTTATGTTGGAAAATTCAAGAACTGCTAAGAATTTTTAATATAGTACATGCATATAATAAAATACTAAAAAGTTATTTTACTAATGCGAAATATTTGCAACGTACGTTGGCTAGAATTAAAACACTACAAAGTTATACATAAGGAGCTGGAAAAATGTAAATTAAAATAGTAAAAGCTTATATGTACAAAGTTGAACAATGATGGCACAATTAAGGCTTTTAAAGCGACGTACGTGAATCGAATGTTCTCAGGTCTTTCCGGAGGATCGTGTCAAGTCGTCACTCAAGACCGTCTTTCAGAACAACGTGCTAAAGTATAAGAATGGCCAGCAGGGCGCCGTCAACGGCTTCTCCCCGGCGGGCTCGATCGACTACTCATGCGTACAAAGCGAGGAGATGTGGACGGGCGTTGCCTACGGTCTTGCCGCCCTCCTCATCCACGAGGTAAGTTGCACTGCACTAGTTTTCCTCCCTCCTTCCCTCCCTCATACACGTGTACAAAATCACACTCAACTCCGAAGTGTAAAATATCGCCTGGAGCTTTGGGCAACGGGTATAATGTTCCTTACAAGCCAGATGTTGGCCACATTTTCACTTGAAAAATTGAGAATGGGCTAAGAGTGCGCGCGCGCGCAGGACGAGGAGTGCAGAAGGGGAGGGCGCGACAAAGTACAGGTTGTTACCCCCGAAGAGTCAGCGAAGGCATTCGCGACATATATATATATTCCGAAAGTTTATGGCGTTATGGGCTTCGCGTAGGAAAAATGCGATTATGAATGGCGCCAAAGGGCATTGAATTATGTGGCGCATCCGCGTTCGAATTCGGTGGCGGCGCGGGGCCATTTGTTTTTACCCCCAGGCGCGATATCGTCGCACGGGAACAGCGCATTTTCCGGCTTTAATCGTCCCGGCAATATGAGCGCGTCGTAAATGAGCTTGATTATTTTTTAATATTATTTTCATATTGTTATTTTAATGGCTTATAAATGATATTATTAAACGCGATTCGAGTAGCATAGTTTTCGATGTAAAAACATTCGAGTAAATCAACCGGAAATATAGCTAGAGGCCATTTAAAGCCGAACCGTATTTTATGAAAATTTGTTGCATCAAATCTTTTCACTTGTAAAATTTTAATAGGTGAAGATATATTTATCGCGTTTTCGTATTTTGTCATTTAAAAATGTTAACTTTACATATATATTAACGTAAGTGTAAATACAATCATGAATTATATTATACCATGAATGAGAGAACTAATTTTACGAATTAATATTACATTTTTATAAACCAAATAATGTTTGTTATCTTTTTCACTCACTTTGAATCAAATTTTTAACGTTCCATTTTGGAAACATCATATATAAATTTATTACTTTGATAAGTGTTACTAGTTTAATAACGATTTTTACCATAGCGTGTAGACAAGCGTAGATATCGGGAGCTAGTTTTTTGTAAATAAATAGTATTGTTCTATGGTATCTGTATACACGTGTAAGAGATAAAGAATATTTACAATAGTTCATACATGTTCGTCTATTATCGAAATTGACTTTTATTGTATACTCCCAAAATTTTAACGAGTGAAATAAAGTACTCTTTTTACTTACACGTGCACTGTTCACGTACAAGTGTAAAGTCATACATGATATATTTTGATATCATATATTATAGACATGCTTTAGTTTGTGTTTCGTAATTATATATTCAGAAAAGAAGTAGTAATAAAGTTGCTGCAGTCAACTTTCATTGAAAATTGTACGTTAAGAAGAATAAGAATTTTAGACAGTCTTTGATAAAACATAGTTTAGAATGTAGAATATTCACTGATGAAATAGTGAATATTCACTAATTTTTAGTGAAAATATTTACTATTTAAAATAGTGAAACTCTTCTTATTTAATTAGTTGATATTTCCATATACTTCCACTAAGAATTAGTGAATATTTATTATTTCATTAGTAAATATTCACTAATGTTTCGGTGGAGTAATTTTAACTCATCTTTAGTGATTTTTTCACTAATTCAACTTTAGAGAGTACTTTTAAAATTTTTTAACGTTCATTCCATCCACCAGTTTATAAGGGGCTTTCTAAGGTACATGTTAAGTTTAACCCATCACATCAAAAACTATGGTGTAAAATCCTATGGGTACCACGACAGTGTAACTTACCGCTATATTTTTTCATTGTACTGTGGGGAAAAAAATGAATATTTTATTGTCAAACAATACTGGATACCAAAGCCTTTTAGCTTAATGAATGAACGTAAAAATAAATAATTGCATATTCATAAGACAGACATTTTTATCACAATATTGGTCTATAATAGGAATTGGGGTTTATGACAGGTATTATCAGAAAAAACATAGAATTAAAGCCGTTATAATGATTAAAATGAAATTAAAAATTAGTCATTTCCTCTACACAGCTAGTAGATAATAGCTCATTTTAATTTTTCATGAACAGACACTTTACTAATTACATTTTTAGTAATGTCAATGTGATCTAAAAAAAAATTTACGGTTAAATATTATTCTTCTCTGTTTACCTGTTAATACCCTAGTTGTGCTTAATATGTCTACACGAAAATATTACTTCAAAAATATAAGAAGCGCTTAAGCTATTATCAGATACTCCATCGATCCTCGTTTGCACGATACACTTCCCCACCTCTCACCTTAATTCATTCCCGAATTCCAGCACGTCTTTGAAATCGATCATTAGCCAATCACGTCTGACCACTCAACTCCTAGTCCATTGATCCGATCCTCGACTAGCCATTCATTCGCAAATTTCGTCTTTGATGTTCGCCACTTTGCTGTACTGCTTTCAGGGCATGATCGAGGAAGCGTTCCGCACGGCGGAGGGTGTCTACAGAACGGTCTACGAAAAGATTGGGATGGGCTACGAGACTCCGGAAGCACTGTACGAGCACAAGATCTACCGGGCGATCGGCTACATGCGGCCTCTTGCCGTCTGGGCGATGCATCACGCCTGGGAGATGAGAAAGGCGACGCCGCCACCGTTGCCGTCCGACGAGAAAATGAACGGCCTAGCTGAGATCAAGCTGGACCTGGCCGAGGAGTAATGAGAGATTGCAGTGGTATCGAGTAAACGAGTCACTGGTTGGATTTTGTTTAAGGAAGGAAGAAAAAAGAATCATGTTCTTGCACATTGGCGTGCTTCTAAACTTAGTTGGAAGAGAAGAATTTTCTAACGGTTAAGCATTTTCGATTTATCTATAATTAATGAGGTTTAATCATACGAACGTTTTTTTATGTCTTAGTTTTGATAGATTTATTTTCATTTACGCACAGCAGCGCGTATTGCGGATAGGATATGTTTATGTTCACCTATTAGCTGTGATTGGAATAGCCCAAAGATTCAATTGTGCGCATATATAATATACGATACATAAAGAAGTATGGGAGTTGATGTTACGGTCAGTATTTTATTGCGTGCTATATAAGTAATGTTACAGCACAACACGAATACCTCGTTTTCAGCATGATATTAAAACTTTATTGCTTTCAACACGGTTGACTGTACCTTTTTATACTTATACTTTGAGCTATATCGACACGTTTATTCATACTTTGTATCCAGTCATAATTTTACAGTCATTGCTAGAGGCATTCACATAATGAAGTGATATTAAGGATATCAAACTAGGATTAAATGTATACACACATATATATATATATATATATATATATGTAATGCTTTTACAATTATTTTTATTAAATCATAAGTTTTAAATAAAATAGGCTTTTAAATATCTGTATACAACGATTTTAATAAATAAATGAATTTCATTGTTCATTGTTGTGTTTAATTATATTCCTATTTGAAACATCTAACCCAGTTATCTCTTAAAAAAAGTGATTGCCGAAAGTGGTCAAGCATTTTATAACGCAATACAATTGGTTGTTGAATTGAGCGGTAAAATTAAAAACAATAAGCAAATAATTAATCTTAACAATAAAGAAGGTTTTGAGAATTGTAAAAGAAAGTAAAAGAGATTCTTTAATTTTATGAAAAAATATATATTTGAATAAAGGGTAAATGTACTAATAAAGTACTGTACACTGAGAAAAATGTTGTAGTAAAAGTTACTATAATTGTAGTAATGCAGGGACAAACTGACAATATTAAAAATATTTACTATATCTTATAACAAAAATTGCTATGTACATAGCAATTTTTAT
>JAYJLV010000056.1:3124218-3154343 GCA_036873485.1 Torymus texanus
AGTAGATGAACACCCCAAACTAACCGTGTATTAAAAGATAAACATAGTAACATAATCTTAAATAGAGGTTGTGCGAATTCTAAAGAAACTGTTTCTTTACGCATAGAAAAACTAATGTATCGATCAAATAATTTAAATATATGTTGTATTTGATGAAATATCAATAATGATTCATATATTTTTACAATAAAATAAAGATTAAAAAAGTGTTCATCTACTGGTTGGTGTTTAGTTACTGGGCGATTCACACTATCTGCACTTTTCGTGATTTCGACAAAACGAGTTTTTAAATTCAACTTGGTAATTGAAATAAAGACAAATGATATTAAACGTAACACTGCATGTATGATTCCATATCTAAACAACACAATCTATTATTATAGTTACTAGACCAATTGATGGTAATGTCTCAAAACGCAACTTTCACTTAATATATCGTTATTCCAGGAACAAAAAAAATTTAGTGGAGTTTTTCTGGTCAATGATAGTTATATTGTTTTTTCATTAACTTTTTATTCCTTATTATTTATGAAAAATTTAACCAATATAATAATATCATCATACCCGTGGGAATAGATATCTTTAAAAATATTTTATAGATTACTTTGCAGTTAAAATGTATTGCTTAATTTAAAAAGTGATGACAGGATGTTGTGGAGCATTTAAAAAAACAATGTAATTGGTTTATGGTTCCATATCTGGTCTGATTAGCGTCAAAATTCAAGATGTTCTCTGATATAAAATGAATATTTTGATATAGAAATTAATAAATGATTTATACGTGCATTTGAGTAAATCAATAAAATAATCATTAAATTATTCAATATTCCAATTGTTTAAATTTTTGTATTTAATAATTTAATTACAAAATAAATGCTGTTCCGATTGGTTTCCTAACCTCAAAATTTAGAATTCAAATCTGTTATTTAGTATAAATAATATATGATGCTTTCTGAAAAATAATGTTAATAAAAAGTACAGTAATGAATTCTGAAATATTTGTTGATTTCGTTTCTATATGAAAAAAGTGAAACGCGCAGCGCGCATGGATATGACTAGGTAGTATAGTTAAATAAAGTATCAGGTTTCATATAATAATCGTAACTGTTTCACGATACCATATATTATATATCCTGCAAACTCATATTTTTTAATTGTTAATAATCTACATTCGTCACAAATGTTCGCAATAGTGGAGAGATACTAATGTAATTACTTTCCTTAGTCTGGAATTGTATCGTTCTTCCGAAATATTGAATAAAAACAGTGCAGATGTATGGTTATTCCAGGAAAATGCAGTTACCGTGTTTTTCTTTCTGCTCATTCGAGAAAATCAGTGCGCCGTTATCGCTTTCTATTTTGATTACATGATAGAGGACTATTTAAAGTACAAAAAATTGCATAAAATCGATTTTCAATAATTTGTCACTTGTATGGTTATATTCCGGGAAGCCGCCGATATTATAGATGAAGACATATATTACTGATGATGAAGATGTTGAATCTATGTACAATTTGTTAGCACAACAAAAGAGTAGCTCAAATAAATTTTTTAAGATTAATTCTGAACTGATTTAATAATTTTCAAATAACTTTAAATAAATCATGTTATTTTATCTTTTTAAAATAAATAATATCAAAGTATTCTTTTGATGAATTGAGAAAAGCATTTTTTCAAACTAATTTAAGTTATCAACATTTTACGCTTATCTAGCAGACACTGTTGTTGAATTATTAACATGATAAACTCCGAGAGTAAGGTGCAATTATTATAAGTTAATTGATTACACATTAATTAACAGTCCATCATCAAACTATAATGAAAAAGCTACACTTCTAGATTTTGTTTAATTTGAAGTTTGATGAAATTGGCGAACCAGGCCAATAAAACGTTGCTTATTAAAATTATAGATAATTTGCCAATTACAGTAAATTTAATTCTCAATATCAATAACACTATAATAAGTTTTCTGTAAAATTATCTTTATATTTGTTTCATGTAAATTACAACAATTAACCCTACGTTTCCTTCATAATACTATATACTCTTAAAATCAAGGGAACAATCAAATTTCTCCATACCGTATAACCATAAAAGAATCGCCACCTCCATCACAGTCAACCCAGGCACCTGCTATAGCGAAAGGAGGAAGCATCCTACATATACTTATCCATCAAAAAAAAAGAAAAGAATCGCGGCGCGGCGCGGTACTCTTGTCTCTCGTGTTCGTCGCGGCCTTGCTCTCGATGTTACGCGCCTATTGTGAAACCGCGTCGCGCGCTCTTCTACTATATACGTGTGTGTATAGGTATATACTTACGCACCTACTATATGCGCTCATCATCACCTTTCCTATATACGCTGCACTCGCGTGAATAAGCTACGAATGCCAGGTCCATTAGTCCATTGGCGATGTGGAGGTGGCGGTGGTGATGATGGTGGTGGTGGTGGTGGTAGCAAGTGGGTCTAACGCTGCTAAGCAGGGGCGGCGCGCACGCATGCACGCACACTTGAGGAGGAGTACAAGTGGCTCTGTTAGAGACGTATTGCTGCCCGAGCGGAGGAGGTGTGTATAAAAGGTGCGGACCGAACGCGGACCCAAATCAAATCAACTTCCGAACTCGCGGTACAAGCATGAAGGTAAGGTAGAGAAGCGGAGGAAGTTTTCAGATTTCTTCGTCTTCTTCTTTTTTATTTCGCGAAATGAAATTATTTAACCTCGATAGCCAGTGATATAGTATTGTTCATTATGTGCAAGTTCGACGGTTTTGTAATTTTTCGAATCGTGTGCCTTTGTGATTGAAACTACTGTTTAGTTAAATAAAAGAAAGGACTTGAAGTGATTAAGTTTTATGGTGTCATCAAGCAGACGTGTGTTTTCGGCAATGAAATATTAATTTTTTAACAATGTTCCAATTCAAGAATTCTACATTATTTTTACAATAATTAATTATACTACTATTTTTTCAAAAGTGCTAATCGCATAGTTCTTTTTTCTTAAATAATTTTTCGGTTTACTCTTTATGAGATTAACTCGTACCATGTTATAGATTTGAATTATTAATTCAGTATAATTTCTCATTTAAATGAAGATGTTACCTATAACGTCAGCGACAAACTAATAGCCTGGCGCGAAAATTTTGAAATAGAGAATCTTCGGTTTTGGATTACGCAACGAACTTTTACAAATCCAAATATAGAGCTGTTCGGCAGTAAAGTCTCAATCCTATCCATATCAATCATTCGGAAAATTCCCATAAACCCAATATTGCACACGTGACAATTTCAAAAGCTGATTTCCGAAACTGTCCGCTCTTTCGGCCAATTTCAGGTCTTCGTCGTGCTCCTCTCGGTAACCACGCTGGCGCTGGCCAGTCTGGAACCGGCCGGCTACCAACCCCCAGGCCAACATCACCATCACCACCAGCACCAGTCCTCCTCGTCGTCGGCTACGCAGTACCTGCCACCCCATCTCCAGCACCAGGAGCAGCATCACCACCTGCACCACCAGCCAGCGCCAAGCAGTCCACCAATAGTGGCCTCGTCTCAGTACCTGCCGCCGTCTAGCTACGATCGGCCAGCCAGCCCAAGCAGGCCTCAGTCCCAGTACCTGCCACCCCGGCCCCAGCAATCGGCGCCTGCACTATCGACCAACTACCTACCGGCCGCGCAGAAGCCGCAGCTCAGTGCCATTCCCGCGAACGACTACCTGCCGCCGACGCCTCGACCCCAGCCAACTCCAATTAACAATTATCTACCTCCGCGGCCCAAACCCGTGACGAGTGCGCCACCGCCACTCCCAGTCAACGAGTACTTGCCACCTAGCACAGCCGCACCCGCACCGGTCAACGATTACCTGCCACCCAGCAGGCCAGTCACCCAGGCGCCACCAGCCAACGACTACCTACCGCCCAGGCAACCCGCACCCTCGGCACCTGCACCCAGACCCGTTGCTAACGATTACCTGCCACCAGTCCGAGAACCGTCTGCCTCCGCTGTCGTGCTCCCTAAGGGTGACTACCTACCACCCAGGCAAGGCGCACCCGCGAGACTGGCGCCCACGACGCCTGTGCCCAGGATCTCCGTCGTCTCCGTGTCCCCATACAAGCTCGACGGCCCGGCTTACTCCAAGCCTAGACAGCAGCAGCAGTCCAAGTACACTGGCTCTGGACTCGCCACCTCGGCCACGTCGTCACCGGCTAGGAGTAGGGGATACCCGGGAAGTGGCTACTCATCTGGCGCCCAAAGCCTGGGAGAGTCGAGCTACGAGCAGCCTTCGGACAATTATCTGCCTCCGGTAATCCCTGCTGCCTCTGGAAGTTACAGCGCGGCCGACTCGGGTTACCAGTATGGAGCTGCAGCTCGTGCTTCTGTGGAGCAAACGACGGTGAGTCTTTTTTACGATCGACGTTTTTCTGCGAGTGACACGTTCAGATGATATTTTTCTATTGACCGACTCGTAAACGCTTTTAAATATTTTAATGCGACGGGAAGAGTTGCATACTGATGACTAAAAGTAGAATATTATTTTAACTAACATTTTTCTATTTCTGATATTTTAAATGTGGAATCGCAGTGCTAAAAATTATTTATCTTTTCTCACCTCTTTTTTTTTTAACGATTTTCAATCTTTAAACGTTTAAAAATAAATGAATGTATCTTTGGGTTGATAAAACCTCCCAGTGCCTTAGTATAATTTAAAATGAAATAATGACTTTTAATTTTTTAATTTTTTGATGAAAGCATAATAAAAAAGCGTTTTAATAATTAGTAAGAATGTGCATTAAGGATCGTTATTTCCGTGAAAAATTAAGGTATCCAGAACCGGACAACATTTATGGGGAGATTGTGAAGAACATTTTAATTTTTTAAAATAATTTTTAATTATTATAAAATTATTATAATGATTAAAACAGAAATTTATTCATGTTTGTGTAGGATCTTTTAAAAGATCATTTTCTTTTTTGCATTTTATTTTAAATCGGCAACAACCAACGATATGGTTGAAAATGCTATTAGTTGTACTTTGCAACTCTTGCCTATGGGATGTAATTTAATTAATTATTTAATATTCAATGAATAAAGGTCAATTAATAAATATATGAAGGAATGGTATAATTCTATAAGCTTCAGTTAAAGTAAAGTACAGTATGGATTTTAATGGAGTGGCATAATAATATTAGTTTCAGTTAAATTAATATACAGGCCGGTATACATTTTTAATGAAGTGCTACGAATAAAAAGTAATGAATATTGAGTGTCTACCACGTTCTGCATTCGTTCCTCAAACGTCCATGCAAAATTATGAGCGGCATAGTTATAATGTTCAGTAAATTTAATTACGAAAAAATCCGTTTTTTACTGAATTTAAATAACATTTCTCGTTTTCCATAAAACAATACAAATAATTTATTAATCAACAAATATTATTGTTCAGGTTATTTCATTTCATGACAATCGAATCACGTTGTACGCCGGTAGACACTCATATATATATATTAAAACAACACAGCGTACAGCTGATTTCCAAATAATGCGAAATAACACATACCAACGAAATTTAAAATTCAATCGCAGGAACCCGCCAAGTACGACTTCGAGTACCGCGTGAGCGACGAGTTCGGCAACGATTTCGCACATAAGGAGACACGCGAAGGCGCCCAGACCCAGGGATTCTACAGTGTTCTCCTACCCGACGGCCGCAAACAAATCGTCCATTACGAAGCGAACGAGGATGGCTTCAGGCCGCGCATCACCTACGAAGAGGCTGCTACTGTTCTGTCCAAGTCCGCAGGCGGTGCTGACCTCGGCTTCGCCGGCTACGGTGCCGGCCCTAATAGCCTAGACGGACAGCACGGGCCATACTAGTCGCGAGGAGGTGAGCCCGATGGCGTGGAGACAGTTGAAGCGGCGACGAGGAGCTTAATAGATTAATAAATGGTGGATTGGTTTTGATATATAGATTTTTTTTTGTTTTACATTCAGTTTTTGGAAAAATACTAGGATTTCGGTAATATCCTTTACAATTTTTTTGGAAAATTTTTAATCGTACAGTAGAGTAACTTTGATGAATTGATAAAAAAAAATAATGCTAAAATTACATGAGCCAACAAACAACGAAATTCAATATTTTCGCTGATTTATAATTGGAAAAATCGGTAATTAAATATTAGCTTAACAACTGAAAAAGGGATGTATTTGCGCGGTGCGGAATTATTTGTCTGCTTTTACGTGTTCAAAGTATTACGTTTCGAATTGGTCTGCGTATGTTAATTGATGGCTTTAATTATTTTTTCTGTTACGTAAATTCATCGTCCTGGAAAATTGTTGTAACCGTTAAACTGAATAAACAAGAAAAAATCGAGAAGATGATAGATTTTGGAGTGTTCGGGTAAAATCATTAAAACTCTATTAAAGTCGACTTGCCAGGTGTTTCTCAGATGAAATGCCTCGCGTCGATTTTAAAATTTGTCTGAAAGCTCCCGTCGTACCGTGTAATAATTTAAACGAAGATGATTTTTAGTATTAAATGTCAAACCACTTACCTTATAGGCGCGTAGTTAGCATTTTCATGATTTATTCAGATTGCAGTGCGTGATAAAATTTCTTCACTGGTTCTATATACGCGTTTCTTAATATGTTAATTGTATTTGTGTAACGATTGCATGTTGAGAAGTTTATCACAGCGCTTGAAAGATGTAATATATAAATATATATATATATATATATATGGATATATATTATAGCGAAGAACTTTATTTTTTTATAGATTTTTTATTATTCTTGCGTGCGTGCCGAAGATACAAGTATTAATTATATATCAATATCGATTCTGATTGTGTACTTATCAAATATTTTACATTTTTATAGAAAATATATTTTATTTATAACATTACATATAACTCGTCTACATTTACTAAATTACTGTTCATAGCGGACTTTATTTTTTAACATTAAGTTTTTAGTAAAAAAATTTGTTCTCATTTCATGAAATGGTACAACATTTGAATAAGTAAACGTTGAAAAAAACTAATAAAAGGATGGATTAGTCAAAAGTACAGCAGTCCAAATCCAAATGTCAACTATATCTGCGAGCGTGAAATTACAATTTTCCACAATCCTACTCGCGTATACTTACGTAAGACAGAATCGCGGAAACGGCAAAGTAACCGATCTAAATCTCTCGCAATCCTTCGACACCGCCGGGAAGTTGAGAGCCGCTAGCAAAGCAAAAACGTAAAAGGTCCCTTGAAATGTCTATGTTAATATGCGTACATCTATACAGCCGTGTATTTGCATTAAAATACAATTTTATGTGGGCCCAACTGATGGACCTGATTAGCACGGTTGTTTTATTTGAGGACGCGTCAATTTCATTGTATAAATTCGTGATTGGCGACTCATTTAATATTGACCTTAGGAATATTTATCGACAAATGGAATGTAAATTTGTACGTATATATGAAAAATTCATTTTATCGAAAATATTACAAGGCGATTATGAGCCGATCTCCGGAGAATAATCGGTAGAATACAAATAGCTTAAAATTAGAATTGAATTAAGTCAATGCTGTAAGAGGGTCGATGCGAGATACAGTTGAAGAAACAAAAGACAATCGCGGCTCTTTGTAATGGAATGTAATTGCAGAAGTTAAAACTATAGGTGAAAGTTTTAAAGAGGGATCATATCGGTTTGATTCACATTTAATTGTCGTTTATTTTTTTCGTAATGAAGATAGTAATAAAGTCAATTATAAATGAAAAAAAAAAAAATCCACGTTGTTGCGTAACAATGACAAGAAAATGTACTACAGATTACAATTTTTTTTTATTAGTGGCCGATATTGTGAGAACTATTGCTAAATCAGTCGAATATTTTATATTATTCTTTGATTGACGGATCAAAGGGTCGAAATTTGTTTCGAGAATTGTAGAAACTCAAAGAACAATACTCGATAAGGTTTTGTAACATTTTTGGCTACACTCATGCGGCACTTTCTGAACTATTAAATTTGTTGCGTCATTGCGTCAAATTCCAGATGATCCAATTATTGCTATAATATATCTTGGTATTGAAAGAACGTTGAAGAAAAACCTTGCAAAGATTAACCTTAGCACACCTCTCAAATACTAAATTATATATCGAATTAATATTAAATTATGCGCAGAAATCAGTGCGTTTTAAGACCTAATTCGTTGAAAACCCTAATTGCTCGAATATACCTTCATTATGAAATTACTCGAAAAAAAAGGTCGCATAAATTGATGCTTTTGATTAAATTCATATTTTTCTTGCTTCGAAATATGAAAAGGATGACGACGACTATATGCCTATTCCCCCACTTCTTTTCCGTGACTACATAAGTCGGGCACAACCGCAGACAGTATAAGCGGCGCGCACTACGCGACATTTCGTCGGATTTTTCGGTGAAAAGAGATGCGCCGCGCGGTTAGATCATAGGTGCGGATTCATTTTCAGGACGAGAGAGCATTCGTTGCCACACATACACGCACACACATACACAGATATAACGCATGCCGCTGACGACACATACACGTGTACGTATACTGATGAGCAAGAGAGAGATGGTATATATATATATGTGTGTGTTCCAGGCGCGCATTATATATACACGTGTTCCGTCGTGCACGCGATACGCGTGCGTGTATATATACATACAGCATTACTTTCACATTTTCCGAGATGAAGAAGAAGAAGAAGAAGAAGAAGAAGAAGAGACGCGTGCTATACTCTCGCAACGGATGCACGTCGCTCTCCGCACGTTCGCGCTCTTGTATTATATGCGAGCTGTAGTAGTAGTAGTAGGCGTTTCGTTTCGCTACTTCGTTACGCGTGTGCGAGAATGAGATGTTCATCGTTTCGAAACCGTATATGTGTATGTGTGTGTGTTTATAAGGTGCGCCTGTTCTATGTGCACACATATATATATATATAATATCTATGTAAGCGTGGGCGCGTTTTCCGCGGGATTTTTGGTGATTATGCGAGGTTGAGGAAAGGCGGATGGTGTTTGTATACAGAGAGGATAATTAGCAATTGTGATTTCCCGCGGGCTACTTGACAGCTGATTTCCGGGGTTAGACTGCGCCTTTCTGGTGTAGCCTGATGGTAATTCGCTCGTGACGAGCTGCGCGAAGATAAAGCCGCGCCGTAGCAGCGATAATGATTATTCTAATGTAGTGGATTTTTGAAATATCTGAGAAAGCCACGCTATATATACGAGCGCACGGTGAGAGGATATATTTCATTGAAATCTAGCGAAATATTCACATTGGTGTGTATAGGAGTTGATGGAATATGATTTAATTAATAGGTTGTATTTAATGAAAGAATTGTGGGTAAACCATTTTTTCTAAATCAATAGAATCTTTATAACATGGTAATCAAATTACTGAATATTATTTTACGATTGGGTTTCATATCTATATATTGAAAGTAATTAGAGAGAAGTATGAAACCAATCAAAGTCAGAAAGCTGTTCCACCAAATTCATATTCCATTTAGTTATTAATAAATGTATATGTACGATTTCCTTAATTAAGTGATAACTTTTATTTACATTTAATTATCCTTGTAAAATAAAATATCAACAGACACCACAATAATATTCTATTATGATTATTGTCTCGATATCAATTGTACGAATAGTAAACGTTTTTAAAAAATGTGTCTTGCAATTTCAAATAAAAATTATATATAAAACATGACTCTGACAAAGTCAAATTTTTTTTATTGCGTGTTTTTAACGAGAAAGTATTATAAAGAATTGTTATAAAAAATTAACAAGTTATATATAGATTATTCCGTGAATGTAAAAATTGTCTTAAAAAGTTGTATACTTACAATTGTTGTGAGAATGTTTTTTTAAAGCGGCGAACAATTATTGTGTCGCTATTATATATATGTATAAATAAGCGTAATAGCTTCATGCTATAATAATTTTAACGCATATTAAACTATATTTCACAAATTATATACCAATTCAGTGAAAAAAATGTTACGTACGGTCAAATTAAAATTTTAGTACAGTAATTAAAAAAAACTTCAAAGCAGCATAATGAAACAAGAGCGTCGAGAAAATTGTTAAAAATAACAATGAGCTTATATAGCTATACTAATTATATTCCAAAACAATATTGAATTATTTCGCAATCTCATATTAATTCGCACCCCATGCATAATTAGATAATGGTTCGCTAAATGTAGTAATCGCCGCACTCGATAACTCAGTAATGCAGGGCATAAGCTATACCAGACCGCGTAATACACGCGAAATCCAATAACGTTATACAACTATATCTTCGCACGACACATCATTCACCCTTCCCCTCCTTTACATTTGCGCTTTCCCATCAGCTATATCTTTCCCAAAACTATCGCCTGCCAGATTCTTCTCCCGAAAATTGTCTTCTCTTTCTTTTTTTCTCTCTTTCTTTCTCCCGTATTACAAAGACTATATACCGCCAGCGATAAGGATCGGCACAATATTTATTATACACTTATATGTGCACGACGGTCTTATAATCTAATATCGGTGGCAGTGGCTTGTGCTATTTGTATATTTCAATTTGCGCAACAACGTTTGCCGCAACACATACACAGACAGCGCACACTGATTGCGATTCTATCCGATGTCTCCTGTCGATCGATCCTCGAAATTGCCAGTCCATCTTTGGCGCCTATATATAGATGTATATACATATATAGCTCAACGAAATTGGTCCTGCTATATGCACAGGAGAGAAAGGAGAGAAAGAAAGAAAAGTTTATATACCTGCGCAAAAGCGAAGAACCATTATACTGGCAAGTATAGAGGATATATAGGAGTATAGGACGAGGAGAGGGTATATTATATGTCGTTGGGAAATACACTGACGAGAGAATAAATTTGAACAAGCACGTTTTCAGCTTTAAAATTATTATATTGTACAAACACGATACAAAAAAATGAGAGCAGTATACACGGGGAGGGGATATACATATATATTATGAGTGTGTTATACATGTGCGGTGGCGATGCATGCTGCATAAATCTGTGTGTGTGTGTATATATATATACGCTACTACTATATATATATATATATACTCGCTGAGCGATCCACCGTGGCCTCTTTGCGGTGGGGGACCATCCTCTCGTACATATATACTCTTCTTCTTCTTCTTCTTCTTCTTCGTCCATTTTTTTTGTCAGTTTTTTTTTCTTCTTCTTCATATGCTACTACGCTATTATTCTGTTTGTGTATTCAGTATACAGTCGGATACACGGACGTATATGTATGTGGT
Source organism: Torymus texanus (assembly GCA_036873485.1). Taxonomy (NCBI): domain Eukaryota; kingdom Metazoa; phylum Arthropoda; class Insecta; order Hymenoptera; family Torymidae; genus Torymus; species Torymus texanus. Next base: position 3,135,525 of record JAYJLV010000056.1, read on the forward strand.
TATTTGATCATCACATTACGATCTGTGTGTATGTATGTGTAGGTGTAATTATTTTTATATGTATGTATGTATGTATATATGAGCACAATGAGCTATGTTACAGAGCGGAGACGGCGCGTGCCGCCGCGCTGTCTCGCGTTACAATCGGAGGCAGTATAGAGAGTATCATCAATTCTCTCTCTATATATATATATAAAAATATGAGTATTTTAACGATATATATATTAACTCGTTTATATAATAATGTTATATTATATATATTTATATATATATCTCGCGGTGATTTCGATATATCCTTACTTTGTCCTCTCTCGCGCGTCACGTCCGTGGCATGAGGTACGAGGCGCTCGAGAGTCTTTGCGTATAGTAATGGATGCACGTGCGCGCACACTTTACTGCGAATGTTGCCTTCTTGCGTATATAATGTGTATTACGGCAAATTTCACGGCAAAGTTGTCGCTTTTTGTACAATTTCTCGATCATTGGTTAGAAATTTCGCTGGTAACTATATATAATGCGTATATTATCGGAGCTATTCTCTCGTGTAATCGATTGCGTTTGCTCCGGTGGAAACTGTTTCGTCGTGTCTTTTCCTCCTTGATTTTTTGGACTCTCGCGACGCGGATTAATGTCCAATTGTCGCTAATGATGGCAAATGTTCCTGGATGGAATTTCAGATGAATGCGTAATATCGAGCCGTGTTCGCGGTGGTAATGTCACTTACCATATTATGATGTATATTGTCCGATAATGGCAGCGTGTTGCAACATAATACAGATATTCCGCAAAAAAAGTAATGAAAAAAAAATCGTTTATTGTGAAATATACTATTTACCGCGATTGGCGTGTATTCATAAGAAATCGTTACAACACTTGTCCCTCCCTTATGCGTATTCCACCGTTATCAACGTTCTCTTAAAATGCCCTAAAAATCAACTCCGCTACGCGCGAATCAATAAATTACTCTGGCAAATCTTTGCAATCCCACAAAGCTATATAAACAAGAAAATAAAGTAAAAAAATTTAAAAAAAGACTTCCCATATATCAAGCTACTAATACGACGAACAGCAACATTCCACCGACGACCAAACGCATCGATACCCGAGAAAAGCTCCGGTAGAACTGGCCATCACTTCTTGTTAACCTTCTCGGCTCTAATAACGATAGCCACCCTGGCCGCCGCCACCACCACTGGGGTAACCACCAGCTCCTCCACCTGGGTAACCACCTGGTCCGCCGCTAGGATATCCACCAGGACCGCCGGCTGCTGGATATCCACCGGCACCACCGGCGCCACCACCAACTTGCATGTAGGTAACCTTAGGCCTGTATCCGTCCTGATCAGCTTCGTACTCAACCATCTGACGGCGGCCGTCGGGGAGAAGGACGAAGTAGACACCGCGCGTTATGTCGCCGTCACGTGACTCTTTGTGCCCGAAGTCGTTGCCCGAGGGTGGATCGTTCACCGTGTACTCGAACTCGTATTTAGCTGGGGCCTGTGAACATAATGGATAAATTATATTCATAGCATTATTTTACTCGTTTGCGAAAGAAACTCAAATGGACTTAAAATCTAAACATAAGAAGCTCTGTGGTTGACTTATATGACAGTACTATAATTATTAACGATAAGGGCATGCTATTCGAACAAAAATGAATCGATCTTCTATATTTTTTTAATAGCAGCATGAGTTACGAAATTGGAAGTACATTTCCAGTCCTCTTCTATTTATTACATTAATTATACCTGATCCTACCTTATAATAAACTAATCAGTTAATCAGATTAAGTATTTCGATAAAATAGCGCGAAAAACAAACTTTTGATCTGTTCAGTTAATTTAAAGAGTTGAAGTAATATAAATTTAATAATACTAAAAGTAGCTACGGATAACAGAAGCTGACGTAAAGGAATTTTTTTAATTAATTTACTTTTATTCCATTCTAAAACCTCGGTAATTCACGAGAAAGAGCCTCAGCGTTAGCTCGATATAATTTTTAATAAAAAAATAAAAGACGAATGAAAACACATGTGCGCAATAACTGTCCGCGCAGCGACCCACTGGCTTATTCTCTCTTCGTGCAATATTAAAGTACACGTCAACCGCACACACATTATTACGTTAATAAATTTCATTGGAAATTTTTGCTTCTACATATATACCGTTATCTCTTTCCAAGCCCGCATGTATCTAGAAAGTTAAAAAAAAAAATTCAACTCTCGGCAACAATATCAAATCAAACAAGTGAATGTTTATCTTCCATTACGCGTCTGCTACCGATGTTCTGAAAAAAAAACCCTCATCGCACCCTCGTTACACTCCTCCCCCCTTTGCGTACTCGCAAATCTGTCTGTCAAACATCTCCACCCTTTCCATCACAGCCAGAATTGACCACATCCCTTCTCCTCCCCATACGTGAAAATAAACGCATAGCCGTGTTGGCACATATATATATATATATATATATACTCACGTTGTTAGCGCCATCGTCGTATCCGCCGGAACCGGCGCCAGGCGGTCCGTATTGCTGATTGGGCGGTAGGTACTGGTTGGAGCCAGCGTTACCACCGCCGAAATTGCCACCTGGCCCGCCGAATTGTCCACCAGGACGATTGCCGTTGCCACCGCCTGGTCGTGGCGGTCCGTACAGCTGATCTGGCGGTAAGTACTGATTGACTGGCGGCTCAGCCAGGGTGAGGGGAGACGCCGCGAGAACGGCCAGAAGGACTGTGGATAGCACGAGCGTCTGGAAGAAGGTGACGTGTGCGGAAATGGTTGTAAATATGGTTATCGTTCATTAGGGTTACAAGTTTATATAATTGTCTTATTGTGTGCAGTTTTAGTTTGCCCAGTAGGACCGTGTTACGTTATAGGTCTCTTTATAAGTTTTGTATAGGATTTATCAATATTATTCGCCTTGCAAATTTATATATACACGATTTCTCGGACTTGAGTATAATAAAAACATAGAATACCAAAAGCTTTTAGAAATAAAAGCGGATTACATTTTCGACGGTAGCTTTTGACGCTATGGGATAATACAGAAAAATGAAATTCTTCGAAAGTCCATTAAATAGAAGTGAATTCTCATTCTTAGAAAAAATTTAAAAAAAGTTGGTTCCAAAATGTGTTGCCTGGTTTCGGCTACCTTGATTTTTTCACGTATTTTGAGTTGTAATGATAAATGAGTGAATGTCAAAATGCGTTAACAGTATGCTAAGAAGTCAATATTAATTATGCATAGTATAAGTTGAAAATGAATGTAGCTTGACATACTTAAAAAAAAAAAAAAATAAAATTAGTTTTAGGTGGCATAATCATTCAGCATATGCCCACATATAATAGACAGCTAGTACAAGGAATTAATGCACGAAACGTAGAAACACGTTAATTTATTTGGGAACAATTAAAGAAAAAATAGTAATTCTAATAAAAGTATATATCTTAGTATTGCATTCTGTAGAAAACTTTAAAGACTGAGACTTTCGTTACGCATACCAAATTCTCGTGCAACTTGACCAATTCCAAATTTAAAATACCGGGTATGAAATATGTCAAATAAAATGATATTTTCCATCCAACCACAGCTATCCGATATCATCCCATATTGTCAGCCGCAAGAAAAGCCTAGTATCCAGCTTTATATACGCTGGCTGTATGATTGTGTAACCTTTTATGTAGTTTTTCATTTATTTAAAATCCTTTCGACATTTTCACTTCTTAGAATCATAATCCTTATATAAAATAACGCAGCCTCGTATATGGTAGATAAACTTTCATTGAGTAACACAGCACTTTGTATACACTTATTTTAGTTCTTTAAAGACAAAAATGTCCGAGCTCAAAGTCGAAAAGTCGACGATAAATACGTTTATCCGCTCGTCGCGAATGCAAAACACATCAAGCGTTCGACATTTAGGACGAAGAAGAAGCGCGTGCGAGCGAGCGAGCGAGTGAGCGAGCGCAAATCGACTCTCATTAGGGGCACCGCGTGCGGCCTGCAATTTCGCATTTTGACGCAAGCAGAAACTCGCGTTCGCGCGCTATTTTGCAATTCGCCCCCTCGCGGATCTATCGTTGCCGCGCATGGACGCGCGGATTGTAAGAGGCGAGTGAGTGAGTGAGTGAGTGAGTGAGTGAGAGAGAGAGAGAGAGAGAGAGAGAGAGAGGAGAGAGTAGCCGTAGGTGGACGACGAAATCTGTAACGCCAATCTCTCCCTCTCTCTCGCTCACTCTCGCTTTGACTGACTATGCAAGCGAGGTGTATTTAGTCGCGTTGTAACAACCAGCGCCAGTGAATGTGTGTGTCTATGTGTATATATACATATATATATCAGTGGATATACAATTGTCATGTGTCTGAGATAATATGCTTTATATTTGTTGTTTTCACTTTAGCGGAGATTATGGTTTCGGGAATAATACATGCGTATGATGCGTATTTTGAAAATATCAATATGGTTTGTATACGAGTTGATGAATATTTGCTAGTATATTATATATCTATTCGATAAAGCAATCATATGTGTATATTTAGGTTTATACAAATTTCAATATATACGGCTTTCTGTTAATAATACTGATTCACTTTTAGGTCAGCTGTAATTCCGATTACGTGGGTAACATTAGCTAACGCCTGCCACTAAATACACATAAACCGCATAAATATACATGTCTGCATGGGATTTTAATTATAACCAGCTAAAATAATTAGATTACTTTATATTTTTGTCTGATTCAATAACCAAAGGTAGGTACACGATTACAGAACTTCGCTTGGAAAGCTCCAAAATAACCATCGTTTTCGGTCTCCTTCTCATCTGATATTCACATATCTAATATAGGATTCTCACGTCGGGAAATCCGATTGCTGAGCGTAGCGAACGTTTTAGAGCTGCAAGCAAGCAAGCAAGCAAGCAAGCACGCAAGCAAAATGAAATGTGCTCTAGCGAAATTGAATAACGCAAAATTTATCACAAGAGTGTTGCACTCTCAAGCGCGTGAGCGAAGTCTCGACGTTTATTACCGCGGGAAAATCGGCATGGGGATTCGGTGAGCAAAGGAGAACATTTCAATATTTGACGAGTTTCGCACGCGGCTATACGCGCGAATTCACGCGCTTATTTGCTCGGGCGATGAAAGTTGCGCGGGATGATGGTTAAAAATTTATTGGTGAATTTGACGCGAAGAAGGCGTCGAAATGATGTGCCGCGGCTGCGCTTATATTGAAAATCCATGTATTCGCACGTGAAATTTCATCCAACGGAGTTGTTATTATCGCGAGTAATCGCTGATATATCGACGCCGTTAAGTTTAACTGTATACCTCGTCTATATATATATATATATATATATATTAGTGAGCTTCGTAAAAATGATAAATTTACATGTTATTTATTAGCTGTTCGGATTTAGTACTAACAACAATTCAGCGTGTACTACACAGGTTAATGAAAGATAAAGCACTCCCTCCGTATACATACGTACATGCGTTTCGTAAGAACTCTCCGACCGTGCAGCTTGCGTTATAATGCATCAAAAAAGTCCGCGTCGCTCTGTCGAATAACGCGTGTATAAACGCATCTTTCGATAAAATTGAAAATAGGATAGCAAAATAATGATTTTGGCTTGCTTTTAATAAAAATAATACCTTGTCTATATATGCTTTTAAAACAAAGTACAAAAAAAGCAGAGAGAAAAACTTTTGTGTCGAATATAATCCTTTTTGTTAACTAAAAATAAAGTTTCAGATGGTTTGCAATTTAAACTGATGTAAACCGGTTAGATGGACTTAACTTTTTTTCAACGTGAATACCAGCTGTACGGGAATATAAAAGGATGATGCACGCGTGAATATCCACTGCGTGCGAATTCGAAACATCCACTTCAATTACCGTGATTGAAATGGATAAAAGATTACATCGGGACAGACTTGAGTGCTTAATTGAACGTTGCGCGGAGGTAGAGTCCAAAAGAGAATGGCGCCAAAGGGAGATTTTATCGACGACTCTGTAGATTTTATTAAATACCTGCAAATACCTTTTACTAATTATCGAATACGATAAATCATTTGTATAAAAAACGTGAATTATTATTCAATACTTTGCATTCCTGATATTTCAATTCAGTTCACTTATAGTAAATGGTTTAATTGATTTTGAAATATAGAGCTTAAAAAAAGTTTGTCACGGATTGGTTTTTTCGGAAAACTCGCGATATTCTCGTACATTCACCAAATAATCACGTTATTGAATTGAGTAACTTTCCCTTATACATCCTGCAACCTATTATTTAAACCTTTCCTATAATTCGATTAGATCCGGTTTATAAATTATTACGGTGCTATTGTCGAACCTGCAGAGCGCGCGTCTCTTCCTAAATTATCATACGACCGAACTTTTTTATCCCCCGGGGAAAGTCGCATTCTTGCTTAACGGCGTAACAGGCAGGTCGATGAATAATAGACGCGCGAAGAGATTAATTAAGAATGCCGATGTACGCGCACAACAACAGGTAGAAAGACGAAGCCGATGGAACGAGGTAAATTAAAATTAAAACAATGGCGCTACGGGTTGTCCCCTAAAATCACCTTACTCAACACGGTTCCCTCTGTCAGAAGATCTTAGTCCGTCGCGTTACTTTTTAAAGGATCTATAAATATTCACAATCAAACAAATGAATAACGGTCTACAATAAATTTCAAGATCACAATAAGACGTGTATACAGATAATTTCAACCGGCAACTGTTTAATTAAATTGACATCCCCATCGGATCCCTTCTAACATATACACACAGCTGTTTGCATGTGTTATCTAAACGACGAATCGCTAGTTACTCAGTGTGCAAAGCCGATACGAATATACAATTAGCCGGAGACGTCCAGCGTTATACTCGTCGATTCAAAGGTGCTGCACGGTGGGTCATGCGCTTTATCAACATATACGCGTGCGCGCTTCGCGACTAATTAATCAATTGCGCACACGCGCGCTTATGCAAGTACGCGTACTCCTCGTATAGTCTCTTTTACGCGTGCAAGGTGTCTGCGATCGATAAATCACGCGCGCATGTGTGAGGAGGGATTAAGCGGTGCGAAAGAGATCGCGGATGGAGAGTAGATTGGGATTATGACGGCAATGAGTCAGCAGTTCTTGTATACCGACGCTTTTCTGGCTATATATTTATTACAAGTTTACGTTGGTAAGTGATTTTTTTATAACAACAAATTACCTTATGTTTTTCTTTTTTCATTTTTTAACTAAAAAATTCTTAAACTTTCTGCATTCTCGAGACGTTGTTATTTCTATTTCAACCAAGCGCATCTAAAATCCTTCCTGAGCATCTCCTTCTCTCTCTCTCGCTCAATCAAATATACATATCTCCATCGAATCCCGGTCGCTCCGTGCATATCTTCCTTAAAAAATTCACTCGCGCGCTTCCCTTGCGAAACGTGCGATCGCCGGCTGATTTATACGGACGGCAATCATAAGCCGCGCAGACGAGCCCGAGACGCGGAACGCGGACGCGAGACCGCATATATCCAGCGAACGCCGCGGCGTTACGCGCACGCGAGCGTTGCGCAACACACGTGTATATATATATATATATATATATATATAGTATGTGTGTGTGTATATAGAGGGGACGTGATTTTTCGTCCGGGGATGAGTATCGTGTATAGGTGCCTGATGATTTTTATTTTGTCCGGATGATGTGGGGCGCGGGTTTTGGAGTTTCGTTAGATAGTGGTTGAGTGGGTTCAAGGGTGATGGTCGCGGTTCTGCAGGTTTGAAAGGAAAATTTGAGTTCATTTAGGTTGAAAGATTTAGAAAAACAGAGTAATTGTTATTGGTTCGTTATGGATTTAATGTATATTTAAAGGAGATAGATTAATATATTATAACCTAGTATCGAACTTTATGGTATATATAGATCGAGTAAATTGAAAGTCTAATTATAGCGAGCGGTTTGTTTGCATAGCATGCGTGATGAAGTTAAGAGAGGTTCTTCGACAAGCGTAAACTTTCACGAGAATTGTGTTTATACACTGAATAATAAGGAAATTAGAGTGCACGAAAAATTTATTATGCAACGTGTTGGCTCTATTTTTATCGTTCTTCCATTTGGAGAACACGAAATATTCATAACTAGTTTTCTCAAAGCGTTGTAAGGATTTTGTGTGACAGATATGTAATTCTTATTTATCCTTATTTTTAGAAAATATGCATATTATTGTGTAATTGTGATTAAAACGTTAGATTCACGAGATGAAAATATAATATGATTTCTAGATGCGTTTTATCTGTAGATTTTTCGAAATCAATTTCTTATTCTTGGCAATTTAAACTTGAAACTGAGTTTATATCAGAGTGTAATAGTACAAAAAGTAAAATTCAATTAAAAAATAGGTTTTGAAATCTTTAGTAAGTTGGTAAGTTAATTTTTTAACAATAATGCGAGATATTTACATGTGGCTTTTTTGGTTTATTTTAAGAAAAGATGAACTTTCTTTAATGTGTTTCATAATTTATGGAGTAGTAGCGTTTCCATTAATCAGCTTTTTGTCAAATTGTAATTTATCGATAATGGTTTTTAAAAAATTTGCAATTTACAGAGGTATAGTATATGGCACACGTTGAAAATTTTATAAAAATCAAATAATTGTAGCTTTTAAGATATATTGGAGACGGGAATTAACGTATTTTCAGTAGTATTTTAGTTCATGAGTGTGTCTCATTAGTTACATTGAAATAAGAATTTGTAAATAATTTAGAGTTTATATGTACCCTCAGTATCTAACTGAAAATAAAAAAAAACATTAGAATATTTAACGTAAGAGATGTAAAAATAATTTAAAGCATAATAATGTATGAATTATAACGATAATTTTGATATATAGTATTTTAAATGTTATATTTTAGATAGAAATATTTTAATACTCTTCGTATTATTGATTAATTTATTTTTATAACAGTTTTATAAATTATTTCTTGTTCAAAATTTCTAATCACGGAAACGTTTTACAATTGTATAAAAGTTATATTCCTATATGCCAAAGCAAAGTTTTTAATGTTATAATATAAATAGATCTCAAATGCCGTAACTGCCAATTGATATCAATTTTTACCATAACATTATATGAACAAACGTTATTCGCAAAAATATAAATTTAATTTAAATTCCATTAAAGTTGCGTGAAAATTAAAAGAAACCATAACGATATTAAAGGTAATCATTTTTCAATATTCTCTGCAACCAACAATCAAAAAAGTAATCAGTCGAAGTTAAAAAACTTTTCCCTTTTTAATTCAATTTTATAAGTTTTCATGCTTGCATAGTTTTGGAAGGGTTTCGGCCAACGAACGTTTGCGCGCGGCATTTCGGTTTATGCTCGAATATAATGAAATTTGATTTTACACGTATCGGCTCGATGCGCGACCGAGTGCTCTCTCTCTATTTTTTTTTTCAATTTACCGAACATCCTCGTCCCAGTTCAATTGACGCTGACAACGTTATATTATATATATATATATATAGTAGTGGGTTCACGTCGCTGCATAAAGGCAGAAAATGTGCGTGTGTCGGGGAAGCGAGCGACGCATGGCATAAAGAGCGAATTGGTCTTGAAAATTTCCTATTGAATTTTTATCGAGAGCCCCCAGTGAATACGTTTATTAATGGTACACGACAAGTATAGAGGTAGCTTGTATTTTGATATCATAGAAAAATTTGCGCTTGAAGTATGGTTAGTTAATAAGTGATAATGTACATATATTATATATAGGGAATGTGCATTTATTCGAAATTAATATTATATTGAATTTAATTATTGCATTCGTGTGAGATTGGCGTGTAATTCTGATATTATTTTTATTGCTAATTACACAAAATTTAATTAACTGCAAGGTGGTTTTGCCTGTAATTTGATAATACTCGCGATTCTGCGGTAATAATAAATGAAAGCTAAAGTAACTTGAATATTTTATTATTTATTATCTCTTATTTTTTTGTTTCGCTTTATTCACCGTATCTGGTTCATACGAAGTTTCCTAGTTTCCAGAATTCCAGTTATTATTTAGTAAAAATACTGGAAAATGGAGTAAAAACATAAACAACTTAATAATGTAACAGAAACAAAATAAAAAAACAAGTGAAAAATGTTCTATCGAGAACATGCGCATCGTACTTAAAAAAAAAAAAAAAAATGAACGAAAAAAAATACTTACATTCATTATTATCAGCAGTGGGTTACCCGAACCGTATCTATATATCTTCTGAAGAATCACACGAGAACCTTTATTCTAAAAGGAAGCGTGCGTGTATCTGCTGGTCCTCGATTAAAAAGCACTGCTCGATGCAGCAGCCTCAGCGTTTCGTTATATATGCACGCACGGCAGGGGCGCCTCTCTCTCTCTCTCTCTCTCTCTCTCTCTCTTTATACACTCGAATCGCGCACTACGGCAAAGTCAAGTCGCCGTTTTTTTTCTCTCCTCTCGTTTCGGGGTCTCGGAGGAGGAGGGGATGTACGAAGGATGCTGCTACTGCTACTGCTGAGTACTCGGCGTCTATACACCGAGAGTAGAGAGAAGATCCTTATGGGAGATGACTATGGTGCCGAGTGCGAGGTAGCATCTGCCGCGGTCCCGGTTTTATATACGTACGCGCGAGCGAGCGCTCATCATCATCGTACACACGCGCGCGCGTCCTCCTCGTCATCCTTCTCTCCTTCGCGCCACCTCTCCTCCACCTCCACACGCGCAAGTATATACTCCGATATATGTAACATCACGAGCAAGGCCGTTGCGCCACCGGTATATACATGCGTATATATACACACGTATACATTTGTATACGTATACTTTTCCCTAACCATCTTATACAGCCACCCGCAATAAGCTATACACTTCTTTTCGGGGTGGATATATGTGTGTGTATGTAAGGTTACATACCTGAGCAATGACGCGAGTGATAGAGAGAGAGAGAGAGAGGCAAATCGGAGATTTCGAGATCGCGATCTCTATACGCTAGAGGTGTCGCAGATTTTCCTTTTGTTCGTAGCGACGGCGCATTGTTTCGAGAGAGACCGCAGGATGACACCGTAGCAACGGCGGCAGTTGGCTGTAATTAATAGATGCATCGTCTGGTACCCCGGCATTATGAAAAAAAAAAATCGAGTATATGCGAGGGTTGAGACGCGCAAGCAGCATAAGTACAGCGACAGGTGAATTATAGCATACTTTTTTCGGGGGGGTATTGCACGTTCGCTTGGTCTTTGCGTAACGAGAAGAGGCGCCTGATTGATTGATGTATCGGTTTCGCTGTCCGACGGGAATAACATAATTTGGCGGATGGTAGCGTATACTTAAATCGATGCGCGTGCGCGCGTTTCCTAAACGGAGCTGCGTAAATCATGAGGGTCTACATGTGGTGGATGGAAGGTTTCGGGTTTCCCTCTGCAAGTGTTCTTTCGAACGCTCGATTACGGTGATTAAGCGTATTACGGGCGGATTGTAAAAGTTCCTTGACGTTTCAATGTGTCGTGTATGCTGCGAGCAGATCAGGCAACATCATTTTTTGCTGGAGCAATTGAGCTGTCGTTCTTCATACCTGAGGCTAGGTTCCATGATGCTTCACAATGAGTCGTGAAATATTATACTTAAAATTGTTACAGTGGATTACTCTTTAGACTGTCATAGCCAATGACGTAGATGAGAAAAAAATTATTGATATTTTACTTTCAAGTAGTATTTTTTCATGTATTAATGCAGATTTGTATCAAACATTTATATCTATGTATGACAAATTATTAATTTGTCATTTTTAGTAAATTCAGATCTTTAGATAGTCTATATTAATTTTTCAAGAAGGAAAAGATTTTTATAAGTTATGGAATCAATCAAAAAAGTGAGCAAAAATAAAGTAACTCTAGATAATTGGGTCACCTTAAGTAAAAAATTGGTTCTATTATTCGGCAAGCAAGTTAAAAAAACGTTAGTCAGGCATCAAAATATAAAATATATATAATCTATGAAGATAAACATTAAGGACGCCCTATAAATGAAATCTACCTTCTATAAGAACAAATTTCGAACACTTACTAAATCAAATACTAAAATGGGGTAGCTATAATACGAGTATTTTTTAGATCCATTCGCTTGTAAAAAATTAAAAACGTACCGGAAAATTCTTTTATAATTTATAAGATATACTTTTCACATTTTTAAGCAATTTATATGTGTAATTAAGCTTTTCCATAGAGCGACCAAATTATCTCCAGTTACCTACTTTACAATTGTGAAATGCTTCACACTACCTTTTAGGTAAAATGTTTTATTCTTAACCAAATAATGTTCTCCAAAACCGATTGGAAAAAATGAATTTATACGTAGTATAATAATTGTTGTTTAATATGGAATTCGACACGTTATTTATTTTTGTAATGTGAGGAAAAAGTGGCCAAATTTTTAAGAAACCTACGTGTCTCTATATGCCAAAGGTGCATCTATTGATTTTTAATCGTTCGTAAACTTTCACGTCATGTAAGGAAGTCAATTTTTTTCATCATACGTGTTCATATATTTATAGTAATAACCTGAGTTTTATGGGCTTCCTTTCAGAGACAGAGGAGATTTCATTAAATGACCGCAAGATATACGTAACTTTTAATAATAAGCATCTATACCAACACACCAGTGACCGATAATTATCGTTCTGTAATACTTTTTATATGCCAGCATTGAACTTTTTACACATTCAAGCGCAAAGGTTCAGAACGGAAAAAAAGAAAGAAAATAAAGAAACCAGCTCAGAAGCCAGACTGTGATCCACACACAAAAGAAAAGCGGACTCGCGGATTTCGATGAATCAACTCTTCCCTATCCACGCGTTTCTCAACGAGATCATCACCCGCGCGTATTACAAAAGGCACGCGCGGAGAGAGAGAGAGAGATTTTGCCGAGCGAAAATCAATCTCCCCGTCGTACACTCCCCTTTCATTCAAAAACACATTAGCGAAATACGCACAAAGACATTTGTATATATGTATATACATGTGCCAATGCGAGCGTGATTTTTTCACCGTGACGTGTGTATCTATGTTTAACGTCTACACACAAAGACGCTGTCTAATGGCTTCCGAACGTCACGGAATCGCGTCCTCAGCTGCCCTGATGAGACTACACATATATATACATACGTATATATCGCAAGGTTACGGAACACGAAGTATATATCTTCATGGGTTTGATTGAAAAATCGAATCGAAGTAAGCGCGTTCGGGTTGTACCATTATTCTCGATCTCATTCTCGCGCATTGTACTCTCTTGTTACCTATGAAGAGTTATTTCGATCCGGAGATCCTTGAACGTTTTCGACACCTCTATTCGCATCACCTGTCTAATGCTGACGAATTTCTTCTTTTTTTTTTCTTTTTCGTGCACTACGTGTATATAACGTGAAGCCCGTTGGTTGTGTGTGCGCGTTCTCGTGATGCTCGTTTTACGCGAATTTGCGCTCGTCGTGTAATTGTTATTACCACGCGACGCGCGAGAGAGGCGACAGTTTTTTCACAGCACGCGGGAGTACTTTTTACAATTACTGCTAGTTTTAGGCGGCTGTATATAACGCGAATGTCGTTTGAGGATTGCACAACCATTGAAAAAATTTTTTTCTCCGCACGTCCGTCAGTTTTGTCCATTTTTTTCTATTCTTCCTTGCGCGAAATGTCGACGGTGATATTACGGAGATAACAGAGATGTCATGAAATTCATATTTTAATATTTAAAGGAAATTTATAATTGTTTAATGTTTATTGCAGTTACTCATTATTTGATCAATTTGTTTGCATTATATGACGATTATTTTTAGATCCGAATGTTATTATTAATGATGTTAATTACGTAAAAGTAATAACTGGCATTTTCCGTCATAATAAGACAGGTTTGGTATGCTTAATAAAATATAATTACATTGTACTGTACAAATAGAAGTATACTTGGACTGAAATATTACATATTTACTAAACGGAATAAAGGGATTGAAAGGTATTTAAAGGATTTTCTTTTTAATAGTAAAAATGTCGGTCAGTTGCCCAAAATCGGACTGAGTTTAAATAAATATATATATAAAAGTGTAACATTTTTAGAACCTGTATATTTTATAAATTTAGAAGTAATTTATGATCATTTTATTGAGAATAAATTTACCTTTGTAAAATATGCGAGATATTCGTGAATTTTAAAAATAAAGAATTTAATGGAAAACATAACTGATAGTATATTAACTGGTTCACATTAAAATTATTGATATTACAATTTACCCTCTATTCATTGTAATTGTTACTGACTCGTTATTAAAATAATAAACAGGTATTTGTTAATATTGAAATTATTGTAACGCGAATCATGATTAATTCGATAAGTTTCTTTATCTGAAATTGAATTTTGATAATTATCTATGGCCATTGCATGAAAAAATCAAAATTATTGAGAATCTTCCAGTATCGATTTCAGATGGGTTGCATTGTAAATGTATTTAGCTACCCATGCTCATGAGAAGAAAAAAAAACTATACAATTTCGAAATATTTGTTTATTGCATACTGCGCAAAAATGTCGAAACTCTGCTAAAGTTTCAAAGATTCTCAGAATCCAAAGTTTCTATCTGTGGCATCGCAAAAATTTGCAATCGACCTCTCTTGCCATCCCTCAAACACGGCAATCTAATCGCCATCTATCCTCCTCATCAAATAACCCATCCGCCGTTATCTTGGCACAGACGGATTCCATAGCGAGCGTCATTAAAAGCGGAGCACGAACTCATATAGCCCGCCCTAAAAATAGCATATAGATGAGGATCTACTCTTCTCTTCGCGTAATCCTTGCATTTTAATAATTCTAATTACCAGCCACACACAGAGACGAGCGTGCACGGAGCACGAGAGACTAAATTTATCACGAGTAATGAAAAATTAATTAAAACTCGCGACTCTCCGATTAGCCTAGGTCGGCTACGCTTGCACAACCTGTGCACTTGCACACACATATATATATATATCTGTGTGTGCCTGCGCAGAAGAGCACGCGAGCATATGTATACCTCGATGTGAGTAATAAATAAAATTAAAACCGCAGGCCAACCCGTGCCGCGTTTTCATTATGCGGAGGAGGTGGAGGTGGAGGTGGTGGTGGTGGTGGTAGAGGTAGTTGTAGTGCTGGTTTGGCGAACAAAACGGCGTTGTAAATCCATTTTGCAAAATTTCGTGCCGCGGTAATTATGAAAACTAAAATATCGTTCATTAGACCGCTGCAGTTGTGCACCGAAGAGATATTCGGAGTGGTGCTCCCGTTTGTAGTCGAGTCGCAGCGGGGGATCAATTAGTCGTTATATATAACCCCTATTAAAAGTCTACTATTTCGAGGTGACGGGCCTGAAAATTTGCAAAATTTTTTTTTTTTCAACGTACACCTATTGTCTGTGTTTGTTTATTATAAAGTAACTTGGGGTAACTCGGCCACCTTAAGCGGAATATTTTTTATCTTCTTCTGTAAATGCGTTACAAAAATCTATAAGAAAGGGTTTAGAATATACTAAATAGTCTACAAAAAAAATATTATAAAGGTTCCAAGTGTGATATTGGCTTTGTTAAATAAAAAAGTGTAAAATGTGTGTTTTGGTCAAATTATAGCTGACGTTACCTAATTCGGCTTTCAACAAATATTCAAAATATATGTATTATAAATTAATTCATAAACTATAAAAATAAGTACATTCAATTATAAGTTTACTTTATTAGACTATTAAATTATACAAATAATACTTAGTACAAAATAAATAAATGAATTTTTATATTAAAACTTATTATATAAAGTATTACATTAAATCTTTAAACTTAAAAAAGGGTCTGATAAATGATCCCTTTTTTATTTATCATATAATGTCGTATATAACAAAAAAATATCATATTTTGATAATTAAACGCATTGCTCGTGAACATAATCTTCTCAATTCTGTGCATCTTCTCATATCTTAAATCACATCTTTTTCAGACAAAAGCAGGAAACATGTTCTTGTTTCTTTCTTTTCTGGCTCTCTCCATAACATTTTTTTGTTTTTTATCTTTACATCAGTTTATTTTTTACAGTGTTTTTACAGTGTTTTGCCGTGTTTTCGAAAGAATATTTTTTTATAAAATAAGTTCTTTTCTATTAAAAGATTTTTGTTATGGTAATTTCAGGCTCTATTCTTTGTTTTATCTTATGCATATGCATTTTCATGTTTAAATACATAAATAATTAATAATAATAATAATAACATGTTATAATTATAATTATAAACTTTAAAAACAATAGCATTACATGCACATAGTTAAAAACTATTTATCTTGGATTTAGACATCACATTTGTCAATTGGATAAAAAATAGAGAAAATGAGAGTTTACTCGTTTGCTCCAATTTATAATGTATTAATAACATTTTCGAAGTTTGGATTCTTTAATATTCTTTGTGAAATACACGAAATACGCGGAGATAGTGTACGCATTTTATACGTAATTTCGAATGATTATTACTTTTGAACTTATAAAAATTCTTATTTCTTCTTCTTTATGATTTTACTTGACTGAATAATTCATATTTTTGGAGAAAGGGTTTAAAAAAGTTATTTCAAAACCATTACGCAATATGAAAAAATTGTTATGGAATCGGTTTTAATGACCGAATAATTGACATTTTTTGAGAAAGGGTGCAACAAAATTTTTTCAAAACAATTACGCAATATGAAAAAATTGTTATGGAATTGGTTTTAATGGTTCAAATTTCAGTATACGTCATGAAGGTGCGCTTATAAACAAAATGTTCGAAAATGCTAAGGACGTTGAAAAGTGATATTCGGATTTCATCATATATCGAGAGTCAGTGGCTTTCGATTTATTACGATGCATTGATTGGTTTTGTTATGTATTGAACAACTTTGGTAATACACTATTAGGTGAATTGTGAGCTTTTATAGAATATAAAATGAGATTTTATAGATTAAACTAAAACAATCATCAAAAAAGTATGTGATTACGATTGTTAATTAGTAAAAAAATATTGTAAAGTGTTCTACAATAAATATATAATATATAACGATCGAATGTATGAGCGTGTATCAAATTACATGAAATTACATCCTCCGAACGCATACAACTTATACGACTCGCAGGTGAAAATAAACACGTTCATTACTCATTATCTCATAAAGAATAAATTAGCCCCTCTCCCTCCCGTTAAATCAGCATTTAATCGAGAGGAGTGCACCTGACGAGTCGATAATGATCAATGCCGAATCATTCTCCGCTCTCATATCTTTTCTTTCATAAATTCGTTCATAAATGGGAAGCTGGGCTTATGAGAGATGAAAAAAAAAAAGAAACGCGAGCCGAAATTACAATCAAAACGCGATTTACGCCAGCCGTGCAAACTCAAATAAAAAAAAAAAAAACATGCCAAGGTACGCGCGCGACGCGTCGCCGAAAGGAAGCGTGCTAGCGAAAAGATCGTCGTCCTCTGTCTGAGTGAAAGAGAGGATTTAAGACGCTCGTTAAAAGACGAGAAATTATACGCGAGTATACTTTTGCACGCGGACAAATTATTAATGCGCCGGCGCGCGTCTCTCGTGCTTTATATCGATCACGCATCGCAATATGCGTGCCAAGGGTATATACATATATATACGGAGTGTCGTGGTTGCTTGACGGAGATGTTCTTCGTCATTGTCACCTTTGTTGTATCTTCGTTACCTTTTCAGTTCCGAATTCACCGGAAAAAACGACGTCGCGTGTGGGTATAGATATACATAATATATGCGTTAGAATATAGATGGGCTTGCGAAAGATGAACGTTGCAGCGTGTTAGTTTGAATTTTTGAGGATTAGTTTGATTCGACGATTCGAGAGTGAGTGCGGATGTTTGTTTAGTCCTAGAGAAGAGATTGAAGCACCGTGCGATGGATTTGTTTTACGATCGGCCTCGTGTGGCGATGAAAATGTATATGCTTAACGATGTTAAAATATTTCTTGCGATATTTGCGCTATATTTATATACGAATTGCGTAACCTATATATGCGCTTCGTGAAAAACTCACGAGGCGTAACGAGAAGAAATTCCCGTGGACTTTCATCTAATGATTTTGATACTTTTACCGCACACTTTACTCACTCGAGTCGTTGTGTATATAAATCGAGTGGATGTTCCCACATCGCGTGGCTACCGTTTTCAAGAGGTACCTTACCACGCGGTAGCTTTAATTGAGTTCTTTTCGAAATTTCGTTCTTTATAACGTTGATGGGTACGTGTATAGCATATAAGGTAAATATTAGTCTTTATTAGAAATCGATAACAACGATATTCGGAACTGGCATTGTTTTTAGTTTACATTCACGTGGCTGAAAATATGATCTGTTGGCGTAAAAATAATGTTTCTAAAAAAGTTATATATATCCGATTTTACCCCAAAAAAACAATTTTCAAGATAAAACCAGATATTGTTATTGTTTTCTTTAAAATGAATTTTGAAGTAGCAGTATCTGAGATTTTAGAGTAAATATAAAAATGTAATATTGACCCAAATCTATAATCGAGTATAGTTTGAAAACCCTACTCAATCATGCGATCAATATTATATATTCACAATATACTTCAATAAAACAAAATTCTGAAATAAACTCATGAGCTGTCGTAGAGTGAGGTCGTGAATTTTTAAAGTTATTTTATACCACTCTAACCTCAAAATCATAACTTTAATATGATTATTCGGCTCTCGTGGTATAAAATACTGTAT
>JAYJLV010000056.1:3154443-3175998 GCA_036873485.1 Torymus texanus
TATATATATATATGAAAAATGTGGCTTTAAATTATTTCAAAATTTTTTAAATCATTATAACTTGTTTACCAGAGAATTAATCCTCAAATTTGGGGGTGTGTTAGCTACATTTAATCAAGTACGCAAATAGCCAGGCAGTGCTTGTACAGCTCTTAGGAAAATTAATTTTAATTTCTAAGTTACTCGAATTTTTTTTAACACAAAAAAGATTATATTTGATGTACATTTATATCTTTTTCGTTTTATCTAAAATAAAGACATTAAAAAACTTGTTGAAAAAATTACTAAATTTGTTAAATTAACTCCACATATATAGCGAAGGGTCATTAAAAAGCTTTTTGTATATTTTGACTTTATGTGAAGTTAGTATCACTTCTAGGACCTCATTAATATTTTCATTCGTATTGAAGTCGTACTATTTTGATGTCTCTTTTTGTTTTCCAAACTTTCCAAATCCATTTCGCTTAAGATGGTCGAATCATGTTATTGCGATAAAAAACATTTAAAATACGATATACAATTAATATTTTGTAATACCTATCAAAATCACTACAACAACCAACTTTACGAGTATATCGTTTAATTTGTGTATTACTTTCATTACAGTTGTGATATTTATAATGGTTCAATGAATTTGCTAATATTGGCATTTTAAATTAATTAAATGATTAACACAAATTTTTACTAATAAATATGCAAATAAATTTAATCAATTAATTATCAACGATCAAAAGCTGATTTTTGTTAAAAAACTATCGCTTAATCGTCTCAATTTTTTCTTCTATGGCTGCTCATAGCATAGACAAAAATATCATTTGATAGTCCTGCACCACAGATTAAGTAGCGCTTTTTTTCTCAAGTTTTCGTCCATTCGGCAATCCACATTTCTCGGGATACGTTTTATCGCGCTGCGCAGCCGTGCGCGTGGCTTGCGCGAGAGAGATAGAGAGAGAGAGAGAGAGTGAGATAGAGAGAAAGACTCAGTAATTGCATTATAACTGCATTCAATCGACGGATTGACATGATGAGACTGCATAACAAGTTTAGAAAACACCAATAATAAGTTTTTGTGCTTTTAAAATTATTAGTATTTATTAGATTAATATCCTTTTGATAGATCGTTTTTAAAAATGTTTTGGTTTTTAGATAATGAAGTATATTTATATGCGAATGAATTATTTTTATGACAATTATATTGGAGTTCTCAGGAGTCTTTGTTGAACTTGGTACGGCACATCTTCTCTCAGACAAACTGACATTCACTGTAGTTTTTGTTTCCATAATTAGTATAATTTTCGCATTTGTTCTCTAAGTTATGCCTTCTATTTGCATTAATGTGTAGACGATTAAAAAGGAAATTCTAAGGTTGCGATACAGGCTACCTAGACTACAGGCTAACTGGCAAAGCCAACCCATTTGGAGTTTATGATCATCTACGAAGAGCGAGTTGATTAAATAATGCAACGCTCCTTAAGATTTTTAAGTATGTAGTAATATTTGCGTTTATACAATGAGATTTTAATGGGTTTCAGTTGCACCTATGTTTAATTATGATATATAAAACTTGCTGATGTTTCGAGAAAATTTTTCATCTCTTCTTTTTAGGACTTATTTAAATATCAAGATTATTAAGGATTTAATTGAATAAGTGAATTATAAGGATTACTTTTTCACCTCAACGGCTTACCTTACTTGTTTTCGGAATATATTTTTCTTATTTACGTGTTTGGATGTAGAGAAAACACACGGCTATGAATTTCAAACAGAAAAGTAATTGAGAGTCGTTTCAAAAGTTATTAAGACGTTTTAGAGCTACGTAAATCATTTAAATGAGTTTTCTGGAATTATATTAAATGTTGAATTACCCACTTACAGTGTTATTAAATACCTTTTATTAATAGTTTTTACAAAGATTTAACAACGTTTATATTTAATCATTTCGATACTGTCCTGGTAAATATTTTAAACAACGCTTGGCAAACTTTAAAAATGTGCCACCATAATTATGTTGCTATTGTAAACGAAAAACGATTATTTAAACGCTTGAAAATACTATACTCTGTAGAGGCTTCAGAATATAATCATAGTTTTAAATAATTTTACCTTAAGTAGAGTAAGTCCTATATGGTAAGACGCAGAGAACATTTTTTGAATTGATTGCGCAACACTTTGTATCAACACAATTTGATCATAATTTATATGGAAATTGCACCTGCTTCGTCCTCCATAATATATCTAAATTGAATACTAATCAAGGCTTTCACAACTGTGATACAATACAATAATGGCCCTGAATTAAACAAACTCTCAAAAGCATGACGATGATATCCTCGAAAACGGAAACACCTCTTACATTAAGACGGAAAATTAAGTTGGGACAATAGAAAGTTCAAAAGTGATCTATTTGTTGTAGATGTCATAGTATAATTTCAAAATTATCATGCCCTCTTATTTATTTTCTATTACCATGACTATACCAGCGATTTTCACGAGTAATCGCATCTACATTTGACGAATCAATCGCGAAGCCATTGATCACCCGAGGCACTTATATACTCGCTTCCTATACCTCTTCGTTTATCTACTAAGCATATATATATATACCCAAGAGGGATTAGATTTTTCGAAGTCGACACCTCGGGACGGCCTTGCCCCGCAATAATGAAAAGCATCGCACTCGTATAGGCGCGAAGTAATGAGTTTGCGCTGTGGGCGATTGCGCAAACCTATATGCTCCAGACCACCTGCGTGTGCTATATACCTATATCTATATTTGTATGAAACAACACGCGCGCGCAAGTCAGTCTCTGTTACGTCATATACCAGAGAGCGAGAGAACGCAAAAGGGAGAGAGAGAAGAAGAAGAAGAGGATCGGGGGAGGCATGAGCTATGCTTCGAATTAACCGAGCCGCGCCACCATCTAGGCTCTTTGTGGACGTATGTACGCGCGCTCGCGGTTACATCAGGGCGGTTTGCATCTCTCGTGAAGAGTTCTGTGTGAGTGCGTGAGTGAGTGAGTGAGCGAGAGATATTTGATGCAGTTTTCTAAATGTGGAGCACGCTAGGCGCTTTGAGATTTCTGGAATGTGGATTCTGCGGAGGGGTAGAAATTTCTTCTTTTTTTTATTCTTTACTACTTTGGTTTCCAGGAAAGGAGCTTTCCTGTAAAAATAATGAGTTCTTTCTAAGGGATTTTCAATCTTGCAAAAGACAAGAAATTATAATAGAGTTTTCATGTTATAATAAAATTTTAATCATTGCATAAGGACGTGCCTCAGAGAGAAATGGACAAGGGACGTGATTAAAAATACTTTATTTAATTAAAAAAAAGAGATCGTTCCGAACTGTAGGAACAAAGTGAATAAAGTCGTTAAAGCTTGCTGCTATAACAGCTGCAAGTTTCCCAATCCCCAATTCTTTTGAAGAAAATCAAACGTAATTTCGTCGATGCGATTGCGATTGCAACGTTCTTTAAATCGATATTATTGTTATAACAATTTTTGCCCTTTCCCAGTATAAAACTTCGAAGCAGCTGCAATTATTACTGTGTCCAATAGTTTTTGCGGTAAGAGTTAAAAAATTCATCAATTAATTTTTCTGAGACGATCATCATTATACTGGAGCGCATTTCCATTTATCACGTAGCAACGCGGTGAAATTCAGTGCAATATACTTCTTCGCTATACGAAGAATAGTACGGAATATCTTTGTCGGTCTTTGATGAACTCCCGGCACAACCTAGATTTTGAATATGCATTGCTTCCCGAGAATAGTGAATTTACCAATCAATTCGAAATTTCCATCGCTGGCCCGATTACCATAACTCGAAAAATTTTAGCATACAAATTAAATTATTTTCTTTTCCAATATCTATATACATAAACATAAGATTGAGTAACATTTTTCTTGCAATTTAGCGGCTACATTGTTATTCTAAAAATTACAATGATTAAACGTAATTCGTGTGTGTGTGTATATATATATTCGAGCTGACTCCGAATATTAAATTCTTGTACATATTCGAAAGTAATAAAGACAGAAGTATACCGGTAAGTTAGACGGGCCTAAGTAAACTCACCCTCAACTTCACACTGCGAAGATGAATTTCGAAAAGCTTGCTCTCGTGTTTCATGAATGATTTTCTGGCGTTAACGTCGTTTCTTAGCTCAGTGATATTCATGAAGTTTCCAACTGTACATGTATATTATACGTTTCTCGCTGTTAACTCGGCGCGTGCTCAAAGATGTTTATCGCGACGGGCAACTCGTACATATAATATTACTTATATATTTATCGCGCAGCCACCCGCCGAAATCATCGTATATAAGCGGTGCAATTTACGAGCAGCAATTGAATTTTCAGACGATGGGCATGCAGGCAATGCGCGCGCGTGCGTTGCGTTTGCTCTTATTTTTTTTTTTTGCAAGAGGTACTGACGCAATTGTAATTAATATGGATGCGCAGAGCGATACTTCGGCACTTAATTTTAAGCTGGATCATAATGAAACAGACGGATGCGCTATTAATAAGCGCGCAGACGAATCCAATGTGAGCGTTTTCGTATATTGCGTAATTTGCAATAAAAACGAGTTAACGAGTGTAGAGTTTGAAGAGTGTATAGTTTTTATGAGACTGCAGCGTGTAATAAATTATGGTTCAAGTAGAACGCGTTCGAATTGGAAGTAATATTCATAACTGATATTGCAGGTTAAAAATGTTTAATTGCGAACTTTACAGCAGATAAAAGTGTAATGTTGACGATTATTAGTGGATAATGATTTCAGCATACAGTATAAAATATATTAAATCATCATTACCGCATAAAAAGGCATTATCGTAGGAGTTGGTTCAGAGAAGCGTTATTATTTCAGTAGCTAGTTGATAAAGGTATTATCTCGGAAGACAGTTGAAGAAGGAGTTATCTCGCGCGGTTATGTTTTGGCAATCGATGATGGTGAATTTAATCACTAGTTGATTAACAAAAATACAGGGTAATTCGTTATAAGCTTTGGAATAATGTGTAAAAATTAAATGGTCAGACATTTTTTGAGCTATAAAGAAAGAAATTGTAACAAGATAACGCTTTTTCAACCAAACTCCTATGCAATAACGACTTTTTATGCGGAAGCGATGATATATAGCTGTACTTACAGTTTCATTATGGCCTATTTTTATTTCGTTTCCATAATATTTTTTCCATTTCATTTATTTCAATTGATTGTTCACATAAGCATGGGCATATGAACATTTTAGACTGCAGTGTAACATGTATATCTGAGCGGAAAACGTGCTCATCAATCCATTGATATCCAATGCGTAATTAAAAAAGTTTTCACAATTCAATGACTCCTTGTATCATTGGTAACGCTTGACTGAATGCGCGAAATTTTCATTAAACGTAAAAGTATATATTATTGATTGTAGTGAAATCTTTTCATATTTCCATCAGCATCAATTGTGTATTTTTCGCAATAATTCCTCGTATTAAGTGATTCCAAATAAATGCTTTGTGATGTAACGTAAAGCTTATCCGCTTGATAAATTTGGCCCGATATTCATTCCCCGCGTTTTAAGCATGCTTTTAATTAAAAAATAAACCTAATGTGTCTAACGAGAAAAAGTTCAAAATTGCTGATAATCACACAAGGTATAGTGCAGCAGTGCTGTATGTATGTCCTTGTTCAAAATACCGTCTGTCTTTTAGGGGTTTCCAAATGACTAGGCTAATCGATAATTATTAATTCTTCTTTTATTTAATTATTGTTTCATAGTTATGTAAAGAAATTTCTCTAATTCAACCACTTTTATTTTAAATTTGTATCTATACATCTATCCAAAAGCTTAACTGCCGGCAGCTTCTAAATATGAAATGTATTAGAAATCGTTTTAATTTGTTGAAAATAATCACGATATTTTTGTGTTGATTTAGTTATTCAATTTGGTTTATCAATTTTCATCGAGTTTTATAAGTCAAAAAAGGAAGTATTACATTTGCAATCGAAATATAAATAAAAAAATCCAATTAAAAACGGTACGGACAAAAGTCAATGATAAAATTATAGTATACTAAAAAGATTTAATCACCCAGAAAATATTAGTAATCTCACAAAATTCATGCAATCGAAATCGAACTTTTTTTATTTGAATAAAAAAACTCGAAAAATAACACGAGTCAAAAGTTATTGTTAATAGTTTCCAAATAAAATAAAATTGTTATATATTAGCTTTATTAATATCAAACTTTTGCAATGTTATATGCGTTAAAAATTTATTTTCACTCATATTCATTTGGTGACACAATAAAGAAGAAATAAAAATTCGAACTACTCGAACTTATATTTTTATGGAAGTGATATCGAAGAAAATTTTATTGAAATTTATAAAAATAGAATATTTTTCGTTCTGTAATTCAACTAATTCCTTTAATTTTTTGAAAAAATGTGATTTTTTATATGAGAAGTTGCAAATTTTGTCTAGACTGTATTGACAAACAATACCTTGCATTAACGAAATATGACAAAGACAAGTCATTTGTTTATCCTGATCGTGAGTACAAAGATTAACAATCCCTTTTAAGTAATAATTACACCCTCGAAAGCTAATCTGGGAGGTTCTTAATTATTTTTTTTTTTTTAGTAGTATATGTATACTGCAATCAAACCAAATTACCTTACATTCATTTATTCTCTTTTTTCAAAAACCATACACAAGATAATTTGCGGTTTATATGAAAACGACATTCTTTTAAAACCTTTCACGAACGAATGACCAAAAGGTATCAAAACCCCAATTACACAGCAATCGATGAAACCTAAAAATATACCACCTACTCGTCGACATCCTCTCCATCGCACTCGCGTGCTAGCAGCTGAAAAAACCTCGAAAGCGCGCAAACTTTTTCATTAGCACACAGTCCAATTTTCCAACGAGTTACCCAACAGCTCGAAAATTCCCCCTCGGTTCTCATCTCCTAGCTCTTTTCTTTTCGCGTTCTGTATTACATAGCGTACACATAGCAAGCTAGAGAGAGAGAGAGAGATAGATAAAGAGCGCAATTTGGCTGGTCCAAATGCATATCCATGGGAGCCTATGTATATACTGACGTCGTCGACGCGCTGCCGCCGTGGTGGCTTTCGTCACCCATCTGCCGTGTGCACGTTTTGCGGTCTGAGAACGGCACGCATCGGCTGCTGATCCTGCCGGCATCACACAAACCCACGTCTGCTTCAGGCTTTTCCCATGCGCCACTGACATACACCGTTTCGTCTCTCTCTCTATCGTCCACATATATACTCGCTCGCGACGTGAGCTTCCCGAGACTGGGCGCACGACGCTTATGTATATGTAATACGTGGTGCATATATGTATTTATACTTGGGATATATATATGCGCAGCCGCGTTCGAGTTATACCGCGAACGAGGATCTATTTGTAATATGATAAGTGTACGCGGCGTTTAAATGTTGAGAAAATATTCGGAGGTTATTATTTAATGTATGCGCTGGATTTGATGGTATGAGTGCGATTATGTATATAAAGGAATGCCTTTTGATTGTCCTATTTTGTTATATTGCATGTTCGCTGAATTTTTCTTGATAATTTTTTGTTCGATTCAACTTTTTCTCTTCTTAAAATACTTTCGTAATAAAAGCGCTGCGGCACGCGTATAAACATGAACCAGCAATATTAAGATAAGCATAAACAAAAAAAAGCTTCATGTACAACCGTCTTGGAGCGGCGAGTGATACCATCTACACCTTTTTTCCGCAGGTAATCAAATTCAAAAGGAATACCAGGGCTATAATATATCCGCTCGATAACGTGCGGAATCCACGGTATTATCCACAATCCGCCGTTCTTATATGTACTTTTTCCTTGGGCGCGTAACGGCACACGACACGCGACGCATTACTTATATACACAAACATAAGCGCATGGGACATGCAATCAGCCCCAAAAGTTTAGCATACCCTTAACGTTGCATTGCCGTACTATGAAATGTAGCTGAAAATTTTTTATTGGCCCATAATTTATCGTTCCACACTCTGCCGGCGGCAATATATATATACACACGCGCGCATCTTCGCAAATCCTCGCGAGCGCGTGTCTGAATGTATATGAATACACACGCGTATATATATAATATACGTAACTTTCACGCGCTGTGGTTCTTGTGTCTCAAGGCCAGTAGGTGACGCAACATGAGAGCAGTTCGCATTCTATTTCCCTCTCGAGAGTTAATCAATAGTGAAAAAAAAGAGAGAGAGAGAAAGAGAAGAGGATGTGGAGGAGGCAAAGGAGGAAGAGAAACGCGCGCACGGGTCGGCCGTTTGTTACTGCTAGCCGTAAATTCGCGGCTTTTTAATGCGCACGCGCGTGCGCTCGCGCTTTATGCGCACAGGCACGGATAATTGATCGTTGCAGGCTGTAAATAAAGAGGATTTGTGTACACACTGGACTGCGATACATATTTTCTTTATGCGTATTTAAAATCACTTTTTCATATGGTTATTATTTACAGTAAAAATATCGTGTTGCACGTTAAATACATGATGACGTATCGGATATACTGCATTAGAACGATGTGTGTATGTGTGTGTGTGTGTGCGTTTCTTCACTCTCCATATACTTGTAAGAGGTCCGATAAATGTAAGAGAAGGAGAGAGAGAGAAAAAAAACAACCCGTACGCGTGTACATTGCAGATACATATATAGTATATAATTTCAAGCGTCGATTTTTTCGACCTGTGACCAGTATAAGAAAAGACCGAAGAGAAAATCGCAGTGAATTTATACACGCGAATGCAAGCAGCTCAGGAGAATTTTAATTACACACGAGCTGCGAGCGCACGGGACAAGTGGAAGAAGCGCACACCACGCGTGGCTCTCGATACAATCGATTACAAGAAACATCAACAAGGTAAGTAGGGGAAGGGAAGAGACGCAGACGTGCGGTTTATACTTTATTCCACTCTCTCACTCTCTCTCTCTCTCTCTCGCTTACGATCGCTGCGTCTCACAAAAAAAAGGTAAAAACAAACGTAACGGAGATTCGCTCTTCTGTATATCTCTCGATTCTTTATCTCTCTATCTTTCTCTCACGCGCAGTTGTTACATGCTCGCTTTTATTTCTTCTTCTTGTACTTGTATCCTTCGCCAGCGGTTCCAGGCGAGTGTGCAGGATAAGAGGCGGTGCCTTCGTAGCGGATCATCGGTCGGTAGCCACCTCCGTCAGCTACGTAGTCGACGAACTGCGTTCGGCCGTCGGGTAGGAGCACGTGGTAGCTGCCGGTTGCCTCGTCGTCTTTACGCATCTCGCGGTGACCAAAGTCCAGACCCGCGCCAGCGTCTTGTACCTCGTAGGAGAACTCGTAATTCACTGGATCCTGGTAAGAAAAGTTGGAAATTTTTCTAGTTATGTGTTATAGAACTCGGTTACTTGCCGACAACCCCGTTTCTTTATTTATGAAATCGAAAAAGTAAATTTTCTTTTTTACGTACTTTTTTTTAAATAGTTGGAATTTCATCTTTACATTACCTACTCAGAACAAACTTTCTCTTTAAGACTCACGTTAAATGTATAATGAATATGTTATGGGATATCTATTTTTTCTCATTAATCAAATTTGCTCTAGAAAAAATTTTATATTTTAATTATAAAAGTAAGTGTTCTAAAGTAGTTTGCGATAAAGATCATTACATTGAAGCTATAAAAGTGTATAAATGTCTTCCAAAAGTTAATCCGAATCTAAAAACTCTAGATGTAACAAAAAATTATAATAAGAAAAAGGTTAAGAAGTGGATTAGCAGTAATATATATTATAAAACAATATTTCAAATAATTATGTCACTATTGCGAATTAGCTTAACAACATAGCAAAAAACGTGTTGGAATCTTTGGTTTCAAGTTGGTTTGTAAGTTAGTTTGTAAGTTAGTTTGTAAGCTAGATTGTAATTTATTTAAATATAAATATATCACGGATCTATGTACAGGTAGCTATGACTACCTCTATAGAATATTTGCTACATTAAGCATAAAAGCATAATATTTATGTATTAATGATAGGATAAACATGTAATACTTCATGTACTACTCTGGTGAATAAAATAGAAATAGAAAATTTGATTTTTGCATTCGTCAAAGGGCTAAGCTATTTTATGTTGAAACAACGATACTCATTTTAGATCGAAGAATAAAAGAAATCCATACAACAATAAGATATCTTTGACTCTTGAATCTAAAATAAACCTCGTTACCGAATATGATCGTATATTTGGGTCGGCCGCTTGTATACACAGACAGACGGAGATGCCGGCAAGCTCGCCTAGGGTTTCGTTAATTAGTCGAGAGCTCGCGGATGGTGAATGTTGCATTGCATACCCCTGCCCACTCGTCCGGATGACCGGACTGCGGCCTCCCTCCGCTCGGTGGTAGATATGCGGCTCCTTGCGGTTCACTCCGGATTCCGACTAGCATTGTCGTCAACAGCAGTACCTGAAGGGGAGAAAATGACGCGTGAACTTAAAGGTTCTTCTAACCCTCTCTCCGCTACCCTCAGCCTCTAGCGGCGCGTAGCCACTTCCTATACGTGTACAGCCGCGATTCTTGGCATAGCTTGAGAATGCCGAGTAAATTGAGGTGGGCTCCGACGGCTTTGCCCTGGTAAGCTCAAAGCCGCGAGAGCGCGAGGGGAAGAGGAGGCGCGATCAAACGGAATCGCGCCGAAATTCGGTCGGGTCGGAGGTCGACTGGAGGGAAACTCAGCGGGCTTTGAGAAGCAGAGAGAAAGGGAAGGAGGTGGAGATAAAGAAAGAGGGAGTGGGGGCGAGGGGAGTAGGAAAACATTTAATTTTTTCGAGAGATCGTATTAATTTAAGGATAATTAGGATACATTGTCGAGCACACAAATACTCTTATTAGTCGAAATACCAAAATTATCAAAAATTTATCCGTTCCTTTATATTTTTTGATGATCAGGAATAATTTGCAGACTTCAGGTCTACGTAATTAAAATTATCGTATTGCGTTTTGAATTTTCTCTGGCAAATACAATATTATTTAATAAAGTGCGTCATATTTATTTGCATCAGTGATACTTTCATATACTGATTTCATTAAATTCTTTTTTAACGTAAAATATTTTAAATGAATAATATTTTAAATTCATTTTTGACTATAGTTTTTGAAATGTCTGGTATTTAGTTTTATTTTTTAATAAGATGGATATTATTTTCATTAGAGCTATAAAAAGTGAATTTTATTTCGGTGCTTTTTTTCATTGTTGTTGAAATTTAATTTGCAATGGCATTTATTATCCATTACAAAATATTTTTTACTATATATATATATATATATATAATTATTGCAGTGACTTCGAATGGAATTATTTTTTAAACTTAGGATGGTGTCCACGCGTATATAAAGTAAATAGAGAAAATGTAAACGTACAAAATTAATATTACTGCGTAGATCTCGTGCAGAATGAAATTAAAAAAAAAACATCAGAATGAAATAAACCTGTTTAAAATCAGTTTATTAAAAGTGGAAGCAGGAAAACTGAAACTGCTATTAAAAATGGCTAGTTACTAGACGTGAGTGAAACGCTTTTTTCAGTCAACTTCTCCTATTTTATAGAATGGCACTAACCTCAAAATCATTACATTAAAATTTCATAATAATTTAATTATATATTAAACTACTTACACTCTTAATAGACAGGTTACCAGGATATAAAAAAATTTAGTTGGTTTTCTACTACAAGTTTTATTCTATAAGATATAAACCGAAATGGTTATTTTACCATATAACTCTATCTCTCTCGCATCGCCACAACTAATCGCTTGTTACTAAATTTTTAAAAGCTTTGTCGGTAGCCGTTTTAGCTTGCATTAAAATGCTTATTAACAGGTGCTATAAAATGGGGACCATTAAAGTGGTTGAATAGTTAAAAATCGTTATATTTGGACAACTAGAGTTCATTTGTTTTTGCTATTTCTGTTTAACTTCTAAGAGAGAACTAGAAAGTTAAAATATAAGTGAGATTTACTAAAATAAGCAGATATTTTTTTTAAAATTATTTCCTTTTTTATACACAAGTAAATTTCAATGCTTAAGTTGGCTTGTATTCTTTATGGTTTAATATTACTTTTATTATTATTTTTATTATTAGTTTTGTACATTCTCTATTGATTATTTAAATGAAAACTGGATGGTTCTTCACCAAGTAAGAGAGGTGATTTCAGTTAAAAACGCTAATGTTTTGATGCTTTTCACCATAGAAACTGTGCTCGAAATGATGACATTTCTTACTTAAACCTCATTTTTTATTCGTGGAGAATAAACCAGTCCTTTATTCTAATAATCGTATTTATACCAGTAATAAAATCACAATAACAAAAAATTCTCTATTAATATTCATGTAGGAGGTTCGTGACCATTTCTTGTTGTTATTAGGTTTTTTTAAATCACGGATTAAATTAATTTTGCACGGCTTTTTCTGAATATGTAAAAATCTTTTCTAAAGTGGGTTCTCAAATTGCATATATTAATTAATCAATCGTAAAATTATTAACAAAACCACTTAAGCAAACATTAATTATTTAGTACTTACGGTAATCATACCAATAAAAAAAATTATTAGTTTTAAAATTAACATATTTTGTATTGAGGATCACGTATTTGAGGGAATAAAAGGTGATTAAACGAATGTAATAAGGTGATGAAAAAAAAAATAAAATAAAAAGTGACGAAAAAGATAAATTGTCTTACTTTACCTGAAAAATCATGGGTGTAACGACGGAGTTCCAAAGTCGAGGAACACAAAACTGAACTAAGGCTCCAAGAAGCCATCAGCCGTTTTATATACTCCTTCTCGGGTTGCGGGGCGATGAGTTGAAATCGAGGCGAAAATACAGTAATTTGCAGGATTTACAATACAAATGCAGCACTGTGATTACATTTAATAAGAAAACCGCAGCATTTGTGACAGCGACGATGACGCCAGACACCAGACGCTGTCTGGCGAGTTTGTACGCGTCGATTTCCTGTTTACTGTGATAGCGCTCAAAATACAGTTAAGCAGTCTGAGCCTGCGTTGCACCATTACTTACTTTATCATTTTTAGTTTTTCCACTGCATTGCTTTAGACAACGTTTTTCTTTTAGATGAAATGTTTGCTTATGGCCCAAGCTATATCATAGTTATTTGATTCTCGAGATATTAACAACAAAATAATTATTTATCAGAACAATGCTTACCATAATCCGTGAAAAATGACGAAAATTAGTAAAAACTCGATCACATCATTGAGCCAGTGTTACGGGTGATGCGGCTAAGCTCATAGAGAACATCCTTTCTATATTGCGCTCTGCGTGGCTACATAGCCGTCGCGGCGCGTGTTGTGCAAGTTACACGTGGGACGCTAATGCAGCGGCTTATTTTACACATGCGCCGCGCGCTGGATTACGCCATGCCTCGGTATACTGCACTTTCCTGAGAGCCATCTTCCTCTTATATTGATACAGATTCTTTGCGAAGGTAAGTGCATATTCACGCGGGGATTTTCTATGGACTGCGTATGCACAAGCCTCTAAATTACCAATCGGCCAGAGAGCGATGTATAGATAGAGTCATTTAGAGCTCGTGGCCGGATAAGCGAGAGCGGTATTGATAGAGAGGGCGAGATTAAGGGACCTGATTAATTTCACGATGCGCTGCTCCAGCTATATACGTTTATACCACCCTGATCGCCGAGAGATAATTAATTACTCAATCGCATATGAGTTCTAACGGTATGTTGATAATTCGGGAATGCCCTTTCATTATTAATGGGTTAACAAGCATGTGTATGTGTGAGTGTGTGTGTACATCCGCTGAAGATGAGGTCACGGAAGAATAATTGGTAACGGTGACTAACTTCGTTAAAAATCTCTGCAATAATTGGGATGTAAAAGAAACTTCTAAAGTAGTTAAGTTAAACAATTTCTAGATGATAATTTTTATGAAATAACTACTTGTATTGGTATCTAAGTGTGCCGATTATTGGAGAAATGACCGCATAATTAACTACTATCCGTAACGAATCACTTTGTCCGCGGTAGGGTATTCATTTGAAAGGGATAAAGAACATACAGCAGCGTGTGGTTGACCGCACATTTTATTACTAATGCGGTATTTTTTTCGCTATGGTAACTACACAGTTTTTTTTTCGTTAAGCACAGTGCTTTTTTCATAAATAAATAAGATGAACGTATAAAAGTAATAGATAAGTGTTTTGCAACGCAAAATTATAAAAAGTGTTACAAGTAGACTGTTTGCAAAGTAATATTTCTTAAAATTAATACTGATACTAGCACATTTTGTCATGTGGCGACAAATAACGTGCGACGTGAACATTATACAATGCACGATAAGTCTAAATAAAAGATAGTATATGCTTATAGTGATATATGCAATCAGTATTGATATCCACCATTAGCCGCCGCGTCGCCGCCACTGCCAGAGGGATAGCCACCGCTGCCACCCTGGTTTCCACCCGCATTGAATCCACCTTGACCGCCTGGTCCACCAGAGGGATAACCTATAAGTAAATTAGTTTTTCTTAGAAACTTTATTGACTACTGTGCCAAAATTTATTTTCTAATAGTGCTGTTAGATAAGTTTGGTATTGAAACAAATATATTACCATTGTTGCCTCCTCCAAAGCTATTATTATCATATCCACCGCTTCCGCCATTTCCGCCGTTTCCACCATTTCCGCCGCTGCCACGGTTGCCGCCTGGCCCGCCAGATGGATATCCGCCATTACCGCCGCCATTTTGACTTCCACCACCGAATCCAGAGCCACCCTGAGGGCCACCGGACGGATATCCTCCGTTGCCATTTTGTTGACCGGATGGATATCCTTGATTTCCACCTTGGCCACCGCCGAACTGTCCGCCAGATGGTCCACCAGAGGGATATCCATTATCACCTCCGGCACCGAAGCCACTGCCGCCACCCGAAGGGTAACCCTCTCCTCCTTGGCCTCCAGCACCACCGCCGGTGTTGGCCTCTCCCTCGTATCGGATTTGAGGCTTAAATCCTTCTTGATCAGCTTCATATTCTACAATTTGTTTTCTGCCATCTGGCAAAAGAACATTAAATTCGCCCTGTGCTCGATCACCATCGCGCATTTCTGTATGTCCGAAATTACTACCTGATTGGTCGTCTTTTACTTCATAAGAAAATTCGTACTTTGCAGGCTCCTAAAATTAAAAATAATAAACGTTTTTTACGGTATCTATTTAGATTGAAAATGTTGTATGTTATCAAATATTTTATTGCTCATGATATCTACTTTCGGGACACTAGAATAAAAGTTATCAAAATTTCTTACATCGCTTCCTTCATCAAGTCCGTTTCCTCCAGGACCACCGGATGAATATCCACTGTCACCGTTAACTGCTCCCGAAGGCGGAGGTCCATAACTATCCTGTACTTGTCCTTGGCCACCAAAGCCATTGCTACCGCCTCCTTGTCCACCAAAACCGCCTGGACCTCCACTAGGATATCCATTATTTCCGCTACCACCACCCGGAGCGCCGTAACTGCTTGATGGTCTTCCGCCTCCATTTCCACCTTGGCCGAAACCACCACTACCGCCGCCTTGACCTTGTGGATAACCGTTAGACGATTGTCCACCATTACCAAATCCATTTCCACCTGCAGATGGCGGACCATAGGAGCTGGATGGCCTGCCGCCAGCTCCACCTTGACCACCTTGACCACCCTGACCACTTTGACCACCCTGGCCACCTCCATTTCCACCACTACCAAATCCATTGCCACCAGCTGAAGGCGGTCCATAACTGCTGGAAGGTCTTCCATTAGATCCTCCGCCAAAGCCATTGCCATTTCCACCCCCTGGGGGACCGTAGCTGCTGGATGGAGCTCCACCGGCTCCACCATTGCCGTTCGAACCACTACCACTTCCGGGCCTGCCATTGCTTCCGCCACCAAAACCGCCTCCGTTGCTACCTGATGGAGGTCCATAACTACTTGATGGTCTGCCACCATTTCCTCCTCCGAATCCATTTCCGCCGGAACCTCCAGCACCGCCAGCGCCACCAGCTCCGTTTCCACCAGATGGTGGACCATAGCTACTTGATGGTCGTCCTCCATTTCCTCCGTTGCCGCCGAATCCATTTCCACCTGACGGTGGGCCATAGGAGTCCGAGGGTCTACCACCTTGCTGACCACCGAAACCAGAACCGCCAGGAGAACCTGCACCAGGTCGGCCACCACCACCGCCAAATCCATTACCGCCGCCCCCGAAGCCACCGCCTCCGGGCGTTGGAGGTCCGTACGAGTCGGAGGGTCTGCCACCACTGCTTCCGCCAAATCCGTTTCCACCACCAGGACGTCCACCTCCGTTACCTCCACCAAATCCAGGGGGTCCATAACTATCTGACGGCCGTCCTCCTTGTCCGCCAGGACTTCCTCCGCCAAATCCACCACCGCCAGGACTGCCACCTCCAAAACCGCCTCCACCAGGGCTTCCGCCACCGAATCCACTGCCGCCAGATGGTGGTCCGTAAGAGTCGGATGGTCTGCCTCCACCGAATCCACCACCACCCTGCTGTGCACCTCCTCTTCCGCCTTGTCCACCGTTTCCAAAACCATTGCCACTGGGTGGTGGCCCGTACGAATCCTGCGGTCTTTGCGCGCCATTACCACCGCTGCCACCTCCGCCAAATTTGTTAGCATCATTGCCGCCGAATCCTGGAGGCCCATAACTGCTCGAGGGGGGCCCACCGAAGCCTCCACCACCACCACCACCGCCGCCGAAATTACCACCCGGTGCTTGATTGCCGCCTCCGCCGCCACCACCCCCTTGGAAATCGGGAGGTCCGTATTGATTAGAGGGACTTCCGCCACCCGGTCGACCACCGCCACCGCCCCCACCGAAGCCGTTGCCGCCGCCTTGTCCTGGAGGAAGGTACGAGTTTACTGGCGGCTCCGGACGTGCCGCACATAAAGTTAGCACAGCCATTAAGCATATTGCCTGGAAGTCATAAAAGTGGACGCGTGTTACTTGACGGCTATAAATAGCACCTTTTTATTTTATATGAGACGCTTGTTTACGATGCTGATAACGTTAATCCACTTATTTATTATTGCAGGAACAATTTTATAGATATATATTTTTTTAATTGAGCAACCTACTAGAAATTGCAATGAAAACTTGAAAATCATTATTAAAAAAAAACTATCATAAAAAATACTATGAATAATCGAAAAAAATTCTTTGTAAAATACAATTTCTAAAAGATTCGAAATCCCAAAAGCAACGTGACAATTTAGAGTGATTAGCCGCTTAAATCGTTAACACTTTTAAAATGAGACAAAAGCTGCATCGTATCTCACCTTCCCCATGATCGTCGATTGAGTAACAGAGCACATAACAAGCTGGATGGGCTATTCGTCCAGCGTCGCGCCGGACGCAACGACTGGCCGCGAGTATAGATGAGGGTGGCGTGTGTGCGTGCGTGTGCGCGCGTTTGTACAGGCCGCGTGTGTGGCGCGGGGAGAGCCGCGATATGACTCTTCTCGCGCTCCCGTTGCGTGTGCAGGCGCGTGATGCGCACCACTCGTCCTGTCTATCTCTGCACGCGCGCGCACCACGTATGTGTGTACGTGCAAAAGCCGAGAACCCCGAAACGAGAATGACAAACCCGCGGGCCCGTAATCGACTTTATATACCTCCCCCAGCGGCTCCTGTCCACGGCGTTAGATCATGGATTTGGTGCAACCACTCCGAGTGAGCGAGTGAGTGAGTGAGCGCGAGAGTGAGAGCGCGAACGGCGGAGGTAGCAGCAGCAGCAGCACCGGGGAAGATTTACAGCGAAGATCGTTATAACTGTGTCATGACGGTGAATCTATCGTGCGGTGACGGTGGTGTCTCTGTCTCTCTGTGTATGGATTCGCGGCGTGTGTGTCGAAGAGAGTGGGGTTACGTACGAATGAGAAAGAAAGAGAGAGAGAGTGAGAGAGAGAGTGAGAGAGAGTGAGAGAGAGAGTGAGAGAGAGAGTGAGAGAGAGAGAGAGAGAGTGGCTGCAGCAGCAACATCCTACCGATAAAGGATTCCCATACCCTCTCTATTCCGATTCGCGGTTTGGTGCAGCGATGCCATATGAGCGGCCCAACGACGTCGGCGGCGGCGGTGGCTCGTATATGCGCATCGTTCTCTCGCCATAACAAAGTTAAATGAAAGGGCAACTGCGGCTAAATCTAGG
This sequence comes from Torymus texanus, assembly GCA_036873485.1. Classification (NCBI taxonomy): domain Eukaryota; kingdom Metazoa; phylum Arthropoda; class Insecta; order Hymenoptera; family Torymidae; genus Torymus; species Torymus texanus. The sequence continues at coordinate 3,172,722 of JAYJLV010000056.1, forward strand.
ACGACGGGCACGTACACACAACGCGCGGCCACGTGTGTGCCTCCTACTACACGAGGCATTTTAGAGCGTCGCTTTGCTCAATGGCGAGTGTGATGAAATTAATAGGAAAACTGGCGAAATTCATGCAAATCGGCCGAGCAGCGAGAGCGCGCCGCTTGCCGCGCGAAAGCAATCTTGATTCTTTGCTGATTTTTTCTCCCCCATCGGCCGCCTGGTTCTCGATGAAAGGATGGCTTGCATTTTATTTCGTCAGGCGCTAAAGTCTTGAAAAATATATAAACAAAAAATAAAGCTTTGAATGGGGAATATTGCTGTATTTCAATGAAATATTCTGTTGGTCATAATGTGGTCGTCCAATTGGAAAAAAAAATATGATGAAAATTTTCATCAGCTTCAGTTATAAATCTTTGTATGACGATAAAAAAAAAATTAATTACAAGATAAACCTGAAAAATAGCTCACTAAACGTCCCTATTAAAAGTGCATATAGATCTTTCTTCTCTTACTAGCTATAGAAAATAAATAAGTAAACACCATTCGGAATGGCTAGTCTAGACGGCACGCGTTACAATTACACCTTAATAATGATCGGCCAAGGAATTAGCGCTCGCCTCATCAGCTACTGCCTCGACGAGAGCCGTATAGCGTTGCTTATTTTTCCCTTCCCTCTTTCTTGACAATTAAAAAAGCGACTTGGCTTACGCGCACTCGTTAATCCAATAACCACTTTCCTCGCTCACTCGCTCGCGCGCGTAATAAAACACGAGGGGGTCTGATTAATACCAATGCGCTGCTGCTGTTGCTGCCGCCGCTCCGCAGTCTAATCGCGAAAATCGCGCTTGATTGTTAAACGGCTCGTCGTAACGAGTAAGAAAGAGTGAGAGAGGGAGAGAGAGGGGGGCATATAGGACAAGAGAAAAGAGACGCGCGCGTGGTCGCAATTCACGAACGCGGAAATACGCGCGCTGCTATGTGCGGGCTGTAAGGAGACGAGTAACGCGATATGTATACACGCGAGGAAGCCTATGTATGGCCGCGATTATGATAAATGTATGATTGCTCGTGAGAACCGACGACGACGAGACAGGCGACGGGCGCTCGCTTTGCGCGCGTGCCTGCTGCTCCTTCCACGCGCACTTCTGCGGCAGTGAAGAGAGAGAGAGAGAGAGAGAGAGAGAGAGAGAGAGAGAGAGAGATGGAGAGAGAGAGAGATGGAGAGAGAGAGAGAGATGGAGAGAGAGAGAGAGATGGAGAGTATATAGGAGACCCTTCCTTTCGCGCCGAGCTGAGCAGCCAGAGCGCGTGTCACTCGTCGTTGGAGCGCCATCAGCGTGCGCGCTCCTCTCTGTCGACGTCTTAGGATGGAGAGACGGAGAGGCGGAGAAAGCGTATAGGTTCTGAAGTGCCATTTAATACGCGGAGTCGACCGCGCGCTCGCCGTACACAGTTTAAATCCTTTTTTCGCTATAGTCCTGCGCGTGCCGTAGCATCATGCTATGTACCAAGTCGTTTGCTTTCTCCATCTTTTGCCGCGCACGGATCCTTTTGTATGTGTATACGCACACGCGTGCTTGTATGCGTGTACACAGCTATCTTTTAAGTAGTCGTTGATGGATCAGGAGAAGCTTTGAGTTTATTGCAATTTTTATGACTGGTGTTACCTTTCTTTTTAATCCACTTAATCCAACGATATTTAATGAATTTTTAATTCTCGGATAAGCCACAATCAAACAAATGAAAAAAAAATTTCATTCTCATATTGAACCCTGAATTTTTCTAGTAATCCAATCAGCGATAACTCGCACGAACCAAAGCTAAAGGCAAATAAACAGCTACGATTGTAAATCACACTTATGAACCGTGCAGCTCTATATAGTAGGTTCTATTTTTAGCGTGCTCGAACAGATCCGTCTCAACATCATTAATATTGATGGTACACGCATATCTTGGTACAGGGTGGGAGAGAGAAAGAGAGGAAGACAGATTGTAAGTCTCCTTGCGCAAAATCTTGGTCAGCATATAGCGCATCCATCCGTATGTATATATCTGTACAAACACACACGCACGTTTAACCGGAGATCGCTGCTGTAGAGGAAAATGTTATGGTTTTATAGTTATATGGCGCATGCTCGCATACGTATACATATCTCTTTGAAAAAGTCCCTTGTATTTTCTCACATATATGCACGCGCGCGAGAGGTGCATCTCTATAGCGCGCGAGCGCGGATTGGTGCAATCGGTACAGAGCTGCATGCATGCTTCGTGCGCGGTGGGATATATAGTACAGATTCATGGTGCGCAATGTGGGATGGTTGCTCGAGATACATATACACACACACACACACACACACACACATGTGCTCTCTCGCATATACATTACAAATCTACGCGAGAGGGATATGTGTTTCGCCACGCGGCTTATTGTAAGTACACTTTCATTAGGCATGTCAAGCGTCTTTTGACGTCTTTTTACGTATGTGCGCGGGGCTTATAGAGAGTGAGCCGCAAGAACGCGCGAGGATGTATCGCTCGTAGTCTCGCGCTCGCGCGCGCGCGGACGCGAATTTCCTCACACTTTACGAGCGCGGAATGTATTTTATTGCTTTACGTCATGGCACATTTAATATAGCTATCGTCGATGCCATCGAAAATAGTTTATGTAAATTTATCTAGTATACGTATATACGTGTAGTATATAATAGGTACACGAGTTCATCTTCGAGCAGTGCTATATGTATCTGTGTGTATGCGGATTACTAAGGCATATAGTTACGTTGAAGCGTGCTTTCTTCTTCTTCTTCTTTCTTTTCGCGTGCGTTCTCGAATTCATGTTTTTCACGCACATTTCTATGATTCCACGGTGATTTGATAATTTACGCAAAGAGGTATAACACAAAAGTGACGAAATCTCCTGCTACGGCTTATCTATATCGTCGCTAATTTTGATACGATCGCGTGTACGCGTGATTTTCAGCGATGCCTCGCACACGTTATGTATATATATATGCTGATTGTGCAAAACGCGCTATTACAATTGTTCGAGCAGACGCAACGATTTGTTTGCGATAATACATATAGGAGAGAAAGAATAATGGCCCATTAGGGGGATATTCATCTTGGAAGACGAATGTCATTATTTTGGATTTTACACGTCATTTTTAAGATTTAACATGGATTCTCGTTGCCTGCCGATTATTATTATTATTCGTTATTTCAAAATCACCTGGTGTGTGTGTGTGTGTGTGTGTGTGTGTGTGTGTGTGTGTGTGTGTGTGTG
>JAYJLV010000056.1:3176098-3201990 GCA_036873485.1 Torymus texanus
ACACTCGACGATCCTCTTTACCTTCCTCACAATGGTATCCATGACTGAATGTTGATGTATCCTCGTGGTCGAGAGCAAAGGAAAAACCAAAAAAAAAAAAAAAAAAAACGAACGAAAAAAAAAATAATAACTATAAACTCCGGCACACCGACAAACTATAAAATGTAGAACAGCGACGTGTAGTGAAGTGACTTCTCTCGGTGTCCGGGGTGAGACTTAAAGTGCGGAGAAGCCCCGGGCGCCGGTAGGTTTATATATGCCGCTCTCGCTGCTACTTCCTGTGCTCTCTCGCCCATTCGCTCGGTATAAACGCGCTCGCGCGGGAGAGGAGAGGACAATTCAGTGCGGCAGCGGCAGGAGGGGGGGAGACAGCCGCACACGCTTATATGCTTTCGTCACCTACTCTCGTCTTCTTCCCGAAATGATCGCGTTTTTTTTTCCTTTCTTCGGATTCGTTCCTCTTTTTTTTGCGATTGCGACATGGTACATACGTCTACGCTGCTCTTGTTTGGGAGTTGTGCGCGTACAGGCATGCAAAGGTTTCGTGGTTCCGTGCGGGGGAGTGTTTATGACGAGGCGCGATGCTAAGTAGACGTGCGGCGGCGGCGTAATCGCGGACGATATGGTCGTGGTACGGCGCATCATATGCTCGAGATGCTTTTGCATTCTTACAATGGTTTTGTCCTTTTACAGGAATGATTGGTAAATTGTGGCAGGCCAGAAACAGTGTTTTATATAGTTTTCAGAGTTGTTTGAATTTTCCTCATGTAGGTCTCGGTGCTCGTCCATTTACGAGTAAGAACTTTTTTATGCAAGAATTTTTATAAATGGCCGCTTAAATTATTTATTTTACATGAATAAATTGTTAAAGTTGCATTTTTCTATACTGCATTATTTGAAAGAAATATGTTTTAATATTATTTAATCGCTTTTATCATATCTATTATTCATCAAGATTTTCAGAAACATTTTTATTAAAGGATTAATATGCAGGCTTATCGTTAATAAATACTTTGATTTACACGTAATTATATAGATATTTTATTTTGTTTGCTTCGTGGAATCCATAAATCTTAAATTATATGCAACACTTTGTTTGTTTAAATGTTAAATATTTTATTACAGTTTCTTTTTAAATAAGAAAAGTTTAGTAATATAGTTATCTTTGAGGACGAAAAGTTACAAATGCTCCTGGCCAGACGTTTCATGTTTCCATGTCACTTTCATTTTCAAGACATTTCTTCCTGTAATTCATTAGAAGTACAAAACAGAATTTTCTCTTTCAGAGAGTTTTGTTCTATAGTGCGCGTGTAAACATCGCTTTTAATAGAACTTTAGCAGTGCACCCGCTATTTTCTCGGTCACCTATTGCAAGTAAGTAGAAACAGTCCGACGCTAACAAGACAAGAGGTATATCTGCTATTAATGTCTTCTTCTCATATCATTAAAACTTCTTGATTGCGTAATTCACCGTATATAGTAAGTAGTATTAGAAATGGAAGTGTAACTTTTTCGTATAATGATCGAAAGTAAAAGTAGTTCAGATTCACCATATATCCGGAAAAATAAAGACGACTAAGTCGAGCTGGTCAATAAAGGATAGTCGATGAATAATTCAGTACACGAGACTTCAAAGTTCTCATGTAGAATGGTTAACTGAGAAAAATCGTTGACAAAAATTCGGTGCCCGTTATACTTATCCGTGGCCAGCCAAATACGAATTTATTTTTGAGGTCCGTATATATATAAGGGTGATTTTATGTTATCCGTGAGGACTAAAATTTTAAATTTGCTCAAATCTGGTTTAATTTGCGCAAAATAATAAAAAAAAACAGAAAATAAAAATTTTTACATGAAATTTGGAAATATTCAGAAGTTATCATAACCTACAAATTTCAAAATCTTGATTCATGATTTTTTTACTAAAAAACTTGACTATTTTTGTATAATACATTATATGGGAAAAAGTTTGTAAATTATGTGTAGAATGAGTATAAATTTTTGAAAATGCATTGCCAATATTCTCATATAGATCATAATCAAGAGAGATTACAATAAGAAACAGAGGTATTCTAAATTAACAATATTAAATAAAAAGTTTATATCAGTATGTTGTATGGAAAAAATTGATGGTTGGCTGTGGTTGACGGGTTAGCCAAAATAAATTTACAATTTTCTTATTATAAAGATGTTCTCTATATTTTTATTTATAGGACATGTATAATGGATTATATTAGATCTGAAATATGAAATAAATAAAGTGAAAGTATAAATAAATCGTGACGTATCAAAGATTCCAATTTGCAAAGATACGCTGTCAACTCCCAATAACAAGAATATTAGCAATACATTTGCAAAAATTCATACTCATTCTTTACATAATTTACATATGTTTTTCCATATAATGTACTATACAAAAATATTCAAGTTTTTTAGTAAAAAAATCATGAAAATTGCGATTTAATGAAAAAAATAAAAAATTTGAATTCGTAGGTTATGATAACTTCTGAATATTTCCAAATTTCATGTCAAAATTTTTATTATTTTGCACAAATTATACCAGGTTTGGGCAAATATAAAATTTTAGTCCTCACGGTTGATATAAAATCACCCATATATATTCCCGATCGAGATGTTAGAATAGACTTTGAATAAACTTTCTTTTAAAACGAGTCTGCAATACTAATTTAAATCTCAAAATGATTGATAGTAAAAGCTATTTTGTGCAGTAGCGAAGTGGCATTACGAAACACGGATATTGAGGATCTTTCTGGTGTAAGCTGAACAAATTGGAATTTAACGAAACTACATTTTACTACTTTTTCTGTTACAAGTGTTGCGAGACATCTACTATTCGTTTACCTTTCGTGTACTTTCATATTACAAAAAATGGGTTGTTTCGGGAAACATTAAATTTTTGCACTGAAATCTCATCTCTGTCCTCGTTTAAAAATCTTTATATATTGTGACACGTTGGCATTAACCTCGTAGTGCGTTTCATCCTGATGACGCAGGATTTGACGAAGAAGATGATATGCAATATATCTTTTGATAAAATGAAGAGTATTTTTAAAGTAAATGAGGTAAAGGCTGTTATTAACTACTCTTGTTCTACTTTTGATTTACATTTATTTTTATTTTATATGCGTTTTCGTATAAATCAAAACGGACTAAAAATCGGCAATTATTTTTTTTTGGCAAGTTGGCACTTTTGTAGAAACGTTTAAATTAATTATAACATTGAGCATTATATCATCAACTACAGTAATATACAAATTTCGTTTAAATGACAATTTGTGACAATAACTAACTTTAATTTTCACGAAAAGAAATAATTGCTGAGGTAGCATATTTTTTAACGCATCTACGAGATAACATCGATTTCCCTAACCCTGCGAAATGTGATCTAAATTAGCGTCGTATATAGTTTCTTTCTCAATTTTTACAATTATATATACAAGAATTTTTCAACGAATTATCGTCAATTCATAATTTGAATTAATTATTAATTTCAACCGTTACAAACATGGAATATGAAGGTCGCATTTGTACATTTAAAATTTAATACACTCATCTAAGGAACAAAGTCAGAATATCATTGACATTTATTTTTATGAAATCATAATAACGATAATGATCATATGTAACGCGAAAAGAAGTATTTAAAATAATTTCTAATCCAACAAGTTATTAATGATAATTTGACAGTATTACCTCTAATCACTAATCGAAATTTGTTTTCATTACCAATGTCTCAATAATTTTAATTCACATTTCAAATCGATTTTAAAATACGTCACTTATAGTAAATGTCATTCAGCAGCTCTGACAAAAGCCTTTCAATTAAGAAGTAAAAAAAAGCTCAACATTACGGTCAAACGGTCGATGGATAGGTATGTATATCACAAACGGCCCTCACGGACGGCAAAGTGCCGCCGCGGCGCTCATTTGTTAACACTAACGACACCCGCCGTCATCATTATTTGAATTTCAAAATCGTACCGCTCCAATCTGCCCGGAGTCAAGACAGACAGCCGGGCCCGAGCGATCTTACGCTTACGCTCGCGCGTAGCCAGCGTGAAAAGCCCGCCGAAAGAAATCCGCGCGCGAAATCCAGCGTTCGCGTTCCGAGACGCGCATCCATTTTCACCGTGTGGCAATGCGCGCGTATACTTACCTACATACACACACTCATACTCTCTCTCTCTCACTCTCGTGCTCGACCGCAGAAGAAGCGCAAGGCGAGCGGCAAAAAAGGTCAGCTCTGTCGCTCTTTCTCTCGCTCGTCCATCGCTCTCTTACTTCGTGCAGCAGTTTCCGGCCGAGGCGCTTATAACATATATAGCGAGTATAAGCCGGCGCATCGATGTGATTTTTCGAGCGCGAGCTGCTAGAGAGGATGGAGAAAGCAGAAGCGCGAGTATATAGTGAGCACAGGGTTACTTCATCTCGTGGGATAATCCATACTGCGCGCGATGTGCTCCCCTTTATCCAAGCCGGCTAATTAGGTAATTCAGACTTCGTTAAAGCGGAGCGCGCACGCGCGCGGCCGCCTTTGTGCGTTTTCACGCGGGCCTTGCGCTTGCGCACACGTATATGTATATGTGTATATATATATATATATATATATATGTATGTATATGTATATATGTGTGCGCGCTCGGTCTAATGCGCGGCTGCAGCTCGCGCGCAATTGCCGAAACGGATGGTTATGCGAGCGAGCGAGCAAGCGCGTGTGAGAAGATACTGCGAGAGAGCATTTGTAGTGTTTAAGGGTGAGCGCTGCGGAGCGAACGGTGCGAGGATCTTCTTTTGTTGCGGGAGTGAGTGAGAGAGAGAGGAAAATTTGTGAATGGTTTCGGTATATTGCGTAGGCGGTATACGCTGCTTGAGCTCGGGATCGCGGAGTGATGCCTTACGGAATGCAGCGCGGTGATGATTCTTGGTTATACAGTGTTATTTAACGCATTTTTCGGTGGTTTCACTTGTCAGATAGTTGAGTGATCTATATCACTTAACTATATGACGCAAAATAATATACAAAAATGGAAAAATATATCAGTAATTGAGTTTCTATTTATAGCGAATAAATTTATCTACCAGTAATGAGTATAAGCAAAGGAAAATGGAAACAAAATTATCGCATAATCTAATTTTTACAGAAGAGTGGAAAATATATATACGGAAAGCCTGCGATTATTGCATTTTTTATCCCTCTTCCTCGTTCTCTCTCGGTACTTTTTGATGGAACCCAAATTGTGTACTATATCCTCTTAAGTTGATCTATTCGCGAAATATAAAAAGAAAATGCCTTGCGATCATGAAGCGAACCACTTTTGCAATTCGATTTTGCGCAACGATTGTGTTAAAAATGAATAAAAGCATGTATAAAAAACTCATGGGCGTGACATGCTGTCGTCCACTTTTTGAGATAATTCGCGTAATTAAAAATCTTTAAAACCTATTAAAGCGATATATCGACTTTATTGAGCCATTTCGCTCGGTAACTGCTCCCTTTGTCGTCGTCTCTCGAAATGTAAAATATAATGGTGGATCAATTTTTCATCATTTAAATTTCAAAGTGAGTGCCGGCGCATGGCGTATACATATATATATACATCACGACCATGCACAGTCGTGCCTGCATTGCGCGTTGGCGCCTCCCGCTCGATGATGATTTTGCATAAATGGGTATAACGTCATACACGCGTGTCTATATATATAATATATATGCATCTCAACCGGTGAGCTATGGGTATGGCTAGTCTAGTTTCTCCGCGAGCGCACCACAGATATATTCTACCCGTCGTGCATGAAATATCTTCCTTTCTTCATTTTTGCGAATAACTTGAAAGACAGTGGAAAGACTGTATATGCAAAAGAGTAAAAGATATGCTATGGAATTATGACCTATAATTCGGTAGGAATGAAAGCATGGAATTCACTATTATTCGCATAGGACAAGTCTCTGCGAGTCAGCAAAGACTTCCGGTTTGAAAAGAAGAATTTTTCATTTCATAAATTTTTATATAATGTTGTTGGAAAACTAATATTATATGCAGTTTTTAAATTCTGTGTATTTGTAAAGAAGAAGGAAAACTGATTTTTGTATAACACAGAGTGTATTGGATGGTTTAATTTTTCTTATATCTAATGCACTGTCGTTTTACCTAAGAATAACTCTTACATAATCCACTGTATTATTTAGCAAATATAACATTTTCGAGAGTATAGAAAAGATCAATGAAAAGAATAAATTCCCCAACTTTACTTTTCAAAGAAACTTGTGCAATAATTTTTGTACGAACGAATATTAAAGTTTTAGTCATTTTTTTTTTAGCCTTTATTTGTAAATTTAGCGTTGAATAGATAAGTTTTGAATATGCTACATGGAATTGCGGAGTATAAGTGCATTGTTGCTTATGTAAAACGTGTAGTATGTGTATATGTGCGTATGTGTATGCGCGTGGGTATGTGTGTGTCTATGTGTGCGTTTACGCAGAATAAAAAGTAACATTGAATTGCCTTCTGAATATTAACGTTTCTCACAGGTTTTAAGTTGTAATACGCGAGTCGAAAAGTAAATTTCACTTAGCATGAGCTACAAATTACTTCCGAATTATATGTGTTATAGTTTCTTTCTATAAATTTATGATGTCGTTTGCATATAATAGAAATTTATTGTATCTTTCATTCTCACACGGTTTCGTATATTTTCTTTGTGAAGTTTAAGTAAATGAACCATTCATTGTATACCTTTTATTAAATGAGTATTTAATATTGATGACTTTCTCATTACTCCATTTATTTGTAAGGTTTACTTTATAGTGATAATTATAAATTTGAATAACAGTAAAAAGTTTTTTAGGATACTTATCCTTTGGAGAAAGTCATATGAAAGTGTAATAGTAATTTTACATGTATAATTTAGTAATTTGCTTTGTATTATGATTATTAAATTACTAATCAAATCTATTTTTATTTATTTTTGTTGAAGTTTATTTTGAAAATTCGACTGATACGATGAACAAGTTGATTCGGGAAAATTTAGTTTAAAAAAACGGCATAGTTTTAATTTATTATCAATGAAACATATAAAGTATGCTGTCAACTTTCTTTATGTATAATATTTATATTTTATATTTACGTGTACTCATTTATTTATTTTTGGTGAAGCTTAGAAGTAATATATATGTTAGTTTCAGTCAGTAGAAGTTAGGTATATCAGAGAAGTTAGAAAATTCCAATGACGTCGTTATGACTACAGTATTGAATGGACAGTATCAAAAACATGATACAACGTTATCTTAAAGCAGCTAAATGCCGATAAATATTTCATGTGCTTAGAAAGAGAATTCCATAAATGCATGCAAATTTTGAGCCTTTACTGCTATTCTTAGCTGATGGAGAGAGCCTGGCAGTTATTAAATATTTCATATATAAGTAAGGTGGAGCGCTAAAATTAGTAGTGTGAGATCGAATGAATGCAGAGTATACAAGACTTGACTATCTTTATTAGTAACTTGATTAAAATGAGGTTTCCAGAATAACATTCGATCTAACACCGTCTCCGCGAAAGGGACACGGTAGATTCGAGCAGGTCCATCTTATGGTGCAAAAAATATCGGTTCTGTTTTTCTTGGATTGAATTGAAGACAAGTAGATAAATTAAACATTTTTGCTGTAGCGACTATCTATTGGTACTTTCGCATAAAATTAATGAAAATTTCCGTCCAGAAAGTGTACGTGTATATGATAAAATAAGTTAGCAACTACATATTCAGGTAATATATATTTTCATATATAAGTAACATTATTTCCCTGCACGTTTAAATACATATAACAAATAACATTTGGTATAAGTTTAAAATTAAAAATTTACTCCATATTCTAGATCAAGAATGATTGTGCACTTTATGGTATAAATATAATTTTGAAAATATTGGATACTTTTCAAGAAATAAATACTAAACATATTTAAAGAATTTTGAAAATAGTAAGATAATTATAAAGTAATCTTAAAATTTTACCATTTTTAGTTTAGTAAACAAGTTTAATAACCTTTACAATAATATTTTCTTAGTACTTGCGTATGGTTTACTACCAAACTATTACAAATAAATATTAACAAGTATATTAATGCAAAATCTACTGTGCAATTTTTTGAGGAATTGGATCACGTCAGTTTGTACCATATTTTTCAAGTTAGCAATTCTTTGTATTTAAATCTGTGAGCTCAAATTTTCTATGATTGTTATTGACTATATACTGATACAATTCTTATTTGTTGTGAAGCAGGGCTATTGATACAAGGTTGATGTGGGTTATGAACACGCTCCGACATCTTTCTTACCAGATATCCTTAGAACCATTACAAAAACGTATATAGTTTACTATAGAAGAATAGAGCCGGTATAGAGATGAACCTTCAACTGTCATGTCGTTTTGAACTATGAGAATTTCGTCAAGTGAGAATATCGAAATAATGCGAGCGCTCTTCGCTTCCTTTATGATCCTTCATACTATATTCATAGTACAGTGTCATTTGCATTACATTGTGCTCTTTGCATTATGTTATTTGCAACATTACTTCACATCTAAATGAACATGCTATAATTTGAAAATAAATTAGTAACTGAAATATCAATAAATTGTTACTGTCAAAATTTCATAACGTTGTAAATAATAAAGTTGTTAAACTACATAAAAGACTCATGAAATTGTTAAGTTATAAATAAATACTGTAATCAATATGTATAAATATAGTTCTTAAGTTTCTTAGTATAATTACTTATAAAAGTTATAGATTACTTCTATAACTGATAATATGATTTGACTTAAGAAACTAATACAATAAAAAATCTGTGAATAGAACGTGTATTTTTCAAAACAATAATTATGAAGTTTTACAAATAACGTAATAAAATTACACTTTAATTATATATGTGTTTCGAAGAATAATCCATGACCCACTAATGGTAACCTTTTAGAACGAGTATCATACAACTAAATTATGATATTTAAAAATCATTATGAAATAATTACTAGTTTCGTTTGATAAGAATCACAATGAAAAGTACTGTAATAATATTTTTTTCATTCTATAAGTCATAGGGTGACTTCACCAATGAAGTAACGGATAAGAAAATTTGAATTTTTGTTATTCAGTTAAGATTATGGCTTTTAATCCATATTTGAATACGTTTAAACTTGATGTCGTAAATAGCAAAATTTAGTTAAAGAATAAAAGTAGAAATTTTATTTTGAAAAAGTCTGTTAATATCTCCTGAAAACCTGCAAATGAACACTTACATACTAGTGACTGAACACTTTTCGCCAGTAAATGAATACTTATTTATTATGTACTTATGTAAATTTAGCAAGTACACATTCATTTTATTTTCAACTTTCTCCCATGTTGTATCCGTAGATACTATAACTGTATCATCAGCATATGATAGAGTATTATCTGATCCATCTATTAAGAGATCATTAACATACATTACAAATAAAAACGGACCTAGTATCGTTCCTTGAGGTAATCCCGTAGTGATCATTTCATACTTACTTTCAGTTAAACCTATTCTCACTTTTTGCATCTGTTGTACAAATAGTTAAATAGTTGCGTAAGAGATAATGTGCTTTATCTCATATACCATAGCTAGATAATTTGTCTAACAGAATATTATGATTTACAGTATGAAATGCCTTAGCAAGATTTAGGAAAGTAATGGCTATTGGTTCGCTTTTATCTAGTATGCTATATATTATGTTCGTTACATGGCTTAGTGCATCTTTAGTACCTTTATTTTTCATAAATCCAAATTGATTCTGAGCAAGTGTCATATTTTTATCAAAAAATGATTATAACCTAACATAAACAGTTTTTTCCAGAAGTTTAGCCAGATTCGAAATTAAGCTACCTGATTTAAATATAGACACTACCTCAGCTGTTTTTAGGGCTTTAGACCATATCGATTTTTCCATACATAGATTGCAAATATGTATCGCATTCATTATTGTATATATGATACGATTTTAAATGCCTTCATGTTAATATTATCTAATCTACCATTTTTCATTTTCATATTATTAACTATGTCTAGTATCTTCGTATTATTTGTTGGTCTCATAAACATAGAGTTTTCTTTCATTGGTGGTAGAGATAATTGTTTACTCTTAAGATTAACAATTCGGTCACTTAATTCCTTGCCAATATTACAGAAATATGAATTTGCGTGATTAGCTATTTGTGTAGGAGAGTCTATTACTTTATATTTGTGGGTGATTGTTCCAATACTGGTGATAAGTCACCCTATACAATGTACGAAAAAACTATTAAATCCAGAAATATAGGTATGACACCCTTTTTATATTGTGAATTTTCCTTTTTGGAATCATATATTTCAACATAACATTACGCGAACATATTTGTTGAATCTATTTTTTGTATATCACTGCAATGATTGATGAAGCACCCGCATAATTGCCGAAATAAAAACACCAGAATCCTTAACTTGAAAAAAGTTGTAGTTTAGACTATCGCACAGTATATATATATATACTTGAAAAGGATCCGCGCTCCGCTGTGCATCCGCCGTTACTTCGCATACAAGCAGCTATACACCTCGTATCTTCCCTAATCGCGTCGCGCATAACACGCACGCGCCCGCGTTCACCACTGCTCACACAAGGCACATATAGGAGACCTCCGAGAGAAATGGCTGTCGTAACGTGCGCGTGTAATGTAATCTCTTTTGAAAAGCAAAGGACTCCCTGGTGAACTGCGCGAAGAGGCATACATCCACATATACACACACACGAGTACACGCAGGTTCGTCTTCTGAGCGCGCTCCTTTTTTACGAAACGCCTGTTTGCGCGCACTACTCGCTTGAGCAAGAGTACGGTAATTATCAAGCAAATAGAGTCAAATTCAAATGAGATCGTATCTCGGGTATACACATACACGTGTGTGCGTGCGGCGTGTGTGCGTAAAACGCGTGCAGTCTCCTTACATACGTGCGAGCGCAGACTCTAGAGCACGTTAGGTAAGCGCGTCTTAATTAGACAAAAGGCTTTCACTTTTTTGGCAGCCCACGGTAGCTTCGATGCGTCGGTGGCGGCGGCGGACGGACACCCGTGAAGCATGGAAATTTTTTCACGCGCGCACGATATGGGTGTGTGCGCACGCGCTAGTCTATATAGTGGAAAAGAGAGAGAGAGACGCACAGATAGAGAGAGAGAGAGAGAGAGAGAGAGAGAGGAGGAGGATATTCTTATGTGATAGGCGGTGTACTTTTGTCTGTAATTACGCGGGATGAGTCGTACACGAAGAGACTTTTATTTTCTTTCTTCGTTTCGCTTTGCAGAGGCGAGTTACCGAAAAATAGCTTTTCGAAATGGTCTTGTTTGCCGTTAACGCCCAGCAAGTGTGTTTGTGTGGTTAAAAAGTTGGAAAGATTGGGAAAAGATTAGGTGTGAAAATAGCAGTTGTTTCATGCACGTTTTGCAAGATGATAGAGTATCAGTTTAGAAAATGTAGGGTTTTAGTAATGCTCATGAACCATTGATATTCTTCTTTATCTTCACTCCCATCTATTCACTCTATCAAAGAATCAAAAGAGTTTTTTTAATAATTGAAGATATTAAACATTCTTCTATGTACTTGTTAAGTTGTCAACGTCTTTTGGTTTATATTTATTATTTTCAACGAATCGGACCCTAAGTGTTTTGTGTTTTAGCAAGGTACTTTCATAAGAGTCTGTGAAAAAACAATTTCATAATTGTGTTGTCCGATGATCTAAAATTTTGCATACTGATAGAAAATCAATTTAATAAACGGAAAAGTAATGAAAGAATAAATGTTTCGTTGAGGGTTCCGATATGATTCTAGAGTTATGTGTATAATAAAATGTTCAATACATATATAAATATATATGCATTTAAGATGTTGGTTGATAAATCGATTCATCTACAGATAAAGAGAAAGAACATAGCAGAGGTATAATGATCAGGTAAGGGAGAGAGAGAGAGGGAGAGAGAGAGAGACGCTCATAACAGATTTATGCAGACATTTCCTAGACGGATGAGAATTATCTGATTTTTTACATGGCAGATGTTACTATTGATCGTTCCTAAGTTTTATTTTTTATAAGTTTCGAATAGTAGTAGCTTTAGACTTTAGTAGGTATTTTTACTTGTGACTTTTATAAAATATAACAAGCTGTGACTCACTGTGCAAATGGCACAGTGAATTACTTCAATAAGTTATATCATGCTGCATCTTAGGTACATTTTTTAAAAAGACTTTAATAACTTATACTGTTGCAAAATAGATAATATCGAATCTGTTTAAAAGTTGGTTTCTCTCTTGTCCGATTTTTCTCTTTTCCTCAAAAAAACAATGATGACAGTGATGAAAAAATGTTGACATTGTCGTATAAATTTTTCTGTTTTTATTTTTAGTTGACATGATGGTTTTTTATAACTAATATTAAAGTTTTCTTGCGAATAGCCATACAACATTCGCTGCCAATACATTGGCATTTAGCTCCCTCAAACTAATGTATTCGATCCTTCTTTATTTTTTATGACAATAATCTACTGTGTGGCTACCCGGAATAACCGAATAAGTCCACTTTTCGAGTTTCCGAAAAAAGCGGGTTTTAATGTTCAAACTTATATGTAAGATCGGGAGAAACAAGATGAGGCGCGATACTTGACTAGTCAATTGATATATTCAGAACACATATTTACACGCTGGTTTCAACAGATTATACATTTTTTGATGCGTTAAAAACGAGTAAGAATTCAAAAAAGTATGGACTTATCTGGTTATTCCGGAAACTGTGGACTTATCTGATAGTGCGATTCGCGTTTATTTTAGAGCGTATTTTTTAATTTAATTATGAAACGGGTCAATAAATTATAAAATTAGCCATTGTTCAATGAATTCTTCTAACTTATTCAAGAAATTTCTATTAAATTTACGACCATTTGTATTGTATTCATATTGTACTAATATTATAAAATTTTAAAATGTTTATAATTTGAAATCGTATAGGAATTTTTTAAATAAACAGACAAATATATATTAGCCATCATATTCACATTCAATTTGAATAGATATAATAAATTACAATTACAATAAACGAAAAAAATGATGGACTTATTCGGTTATTTCGGGCACAAAATTTGAAAAATGGATTTATCTGGTTACGTTTCGGGTGAATTGTAGCTTTACGGCAATATTTTTGCTACTACTGAAAGTGATAAATGAAAAAGGCCTATTTGAAGATAAAATCCGGAGTTATCTCGATTTTCAAAAAAGTGGACTTATTCGGTTTTTCCGGGAAGCCACAGAAATGTATCGAATCTAAATTTCTCAGCAGAATTTTATTCAAAAATATGATGAAGAAAAATTTTAACGTAAAATATCTTTAGATAATGTAATGATTCTAACGATAGCAAAAAATTTATTAATAAATATAGTATTGACTCTAATGGTCTTGCTGTCAAATGATTGAACATCTAAAATATTTAGTCTTTTCATTCTCAGTCCCGGGTGTAAAATAAACTTTATTCTAAATTTTAACAAGTTTTGTCAAACCCACGCAGAATTTTGAAGATAGTTAGCAATCAAGTATTGTGGTAAAGAAAAAATAAAGGTTCCATTTAGAATATAAAAAAATTTTTTGTTATAAGAAAACGTATTAAAGATTATTTTACACCCGGGACTGAGAATGAAAAGACTAAATGTTGTAGATGTTCAATAATTTGACAGAAAGGCCAGAAGAGTCAATGCATATTAATTGAAATATCTTTAGTCGTAAAAATAGAATTCCTTTAAACAACAAAAACGCTATTTTTCTGAAATAAATTTCAACCGATAAATTGGAAGCCGTTTTTTTAACGTCAGTGATATATTTAAAAAAAAATATCATAGCAATCATAAATACATTTTTTTACATTACAAAATGTTGGAGGAGACTTCTATGAATTAGAATTTAAAATGCATATTTTATCAGAACGTCAGTGATCATGACACGAGGTAGAGTACAAAACAGATTTACAGATATAATTGAACTTTTTATTAAAGCTACCGAGAAAAAGAGATAAAAAGAGTCAAACTCTAAGCTGCTGATCTAAAAGAAGGACGTCATATTTACACTTCCAATCACACGGCGATCGACTGCAAGTTCCAATTGAATCTCGCGAGTCAATAAGATCCATCTTCTGGCTACTGCTTTCTCTCTCACTCTCCCTCTCGAGCAAGCTCGCAGCTGCTTGTTTTTGCGCCTCATCCTCCCTTTCTACCTCCTTCCGATAAAATCCGAAATTCGAGCAAAACTGGCCGGCCTTACCTAAGTTGCCGTCAATTAAAACTTTGCCAGGTGGTGCGCCGGGAGCGCTGCGACAGCTTACAAATCGCGGAAGTTTTGCGCTTATAGGGGAAGGGGGGACGTGGGGGCAGGGGACCATAGAGGAGAGAAAGCTTAGCTGGGGCGGCGCGTCTACTTAACTAACAATAATTAACTTAGACGCTTAAGCTTTAATTAATCTTTCCCTGCGACTCATAGATAACGTCAATTACAGGGATAGCCCGGGCGCTTAAAGTCAATGACGATTAAATTGTTTCCCGCTCGCTTGTGCACCGCCGGACGCTCCGATACGCGTGGCGTTTGCTTATAGCCCTGACTTTTATCGAGTTACCGCCTGACGCTGTGCAGTGTGCGTGTCGAGGGTATTGCGGCTGCTGGATTGGCGCCGCTCGCCGCTGGATTGGCCGGTGTCACTGCCCGCGTCCAGGAGGATCGGGCGAAGGTCGTGATTAATCCTGTAGACCATGAGCAATACTCAGCCAATGTTATACCGACTTTTATTATTCCGAGTATTATTGCACCCCACGATAACGAAATTTTGTAATCAATTTTTGTTTACACAAGAAAATATTTTAGTTTGTATTTTTCAAACTTGGCGTGCGATTTTTATTTATATGGATAGTAAATAAGGGTTCAAAAATGTTCGAAAGCAATTTTCAAAATTCAAAAGGTCAATAATTTATTTAATTCATCGAATAAAATATCAGGTTTTACTTCTTATGTGAGAGTAGTTTCTGAATAATTTCTAATAAGTTCTAATCTAATATTTTATTATTATATTAAAGTGCTTGATTTCAGTCATCGTCCTTATTTTGTGATATTATTCCTCCATTCGATCAATTTCAATTTACATTTCTATAAATGCGTGGATACATAAAAGTTCATCGTTGCATAAAATGTATCGGCACATAATAGTATATTGTGCATCAAGAATGTAAAGTAGGTTTTTTTAGACAGAGTACTACAAACCACACGAGATGAAAAAGGCGGTTTTTCTGTGACCGTTTTTTTGACACGGCAACCACACGCTTATTAGAATGATTTTGAAATTTAGATTTAGAATTATAATTCTTATAATTATTGTTTAATTATTTTATAAAAACTACATTTTCAGTATATATTTTACGTTTAAAAATTTTTTTTTAATGTTCAGTTAATAAAATTCTCAAATTTGTCTTAAAGTTGTTCTTGATAATGCAACGAAAAATTGTTTATAACTAAAAATTGTCGATGATAATCTACGCCCACTTTTTCAAATGACTGTCCCTGAGATTCGTTGATTGCCATTAGACTTCCCAGACAAATAGGAAATTGTTTTCTATAATGAGTTTAAAAATTCAGTAAGAAAAAACTTTTCCTAACTTTCATTATTTGAATCTTTTATCGAATCCATATTTACAAATTTATGCATTATCCCTTCATTCCTCGATAAAATTTCACCAGTTAAAGCCAATACTTCAGAATTTATTGGAGCTAATATACTTTGGATTGAAATTTATCATTTTATGGTTTTATAGTCCTTCCAAATATTTTTTTACAATTTTTCCTGTACATTCCATTGCCTATGTTCAGCAGCCATTTTTAAATGAATTATCATTATCTGTTATATATGTTTATTACCATAATGTGTATATGTATATTTTGAAGTCATACAAAATTCTATCCCATATTATTATTGAAATAGATCCATCTTTAGTCCTTCTTTTGATTGAGGAATAATATTGCATATAGTTTCTGGACCTATATTAAATGGTAATTTAAATGCTATATGCACTGTTTTTCCATTTTTTAATTTTGCTTCTATGCCGGTCCATGCTACAGAAAGGACGCCTATTCTACTTTCATTCGGATAGTTTATCAAAATATTTAATAAATATCTTTTCCTATTCCTTTCCGGTCCATCTATGAATATACATTTATCATTATTATTTTCGATCATTTTAATATTTTGCTTCATTTTCTTTAATATTATCTTCTAGTGCTATTTTTGGTGAGTTAAAATCATTTAACTGATATCCATTTGAATTTAGAATTTAAATTGTAAGATAAATATTCATAAAAAAGGAAGAATTGATTGGTCGAATGATTAAACTTAAATTTAAGAGTTTTAAGCAGTTTTTAGTAGTAAAAAATAATTTATTCTAATAAATACTAGATATGCACAACTCTTTAGGCAAAAATATTACCCAATTCCAACCAATGCGATTACAATCCATCAAGTTTCAGAACCTGTAAGTTACGCTAATTCCCAAATTTTACATTATGTAAAAAATAGCTTTAAAGTTGAAATTATTGGAATAGTTCTTTATTATTTCTTCCCTAAAATATAAAAACGTATTGTTTTTATCTCAAAATTTATTATATTTGGAACTAACATTCTGGTTCTTCATATGAGCATACGTAGCCGCAACATCTATAACTATACATCGAGCTATAACCTTTTGTTTATTGATCTAACATAAAGTTACTTTGGCGCTTTTGTGTCTTTAAGTTCTTTTCTTTAATGTTAAGAAATATAAAATCTAAAATGTATGTTACCAAGATAGTGCTAACAAAATTTCTATTGATCTTCTGTTAAGGGGGTAAGCCTGGGTTAAAGTCTAACAAAATAGAATTTAGTATAATTAGTCAGATATAATTACTTTCTTAAATCTATATAAAAAACAACTTTATACCAAAAAAATATATACAAAAACCACATTTTGTCACCTCCCTAGCTCCTATATTTTGATTTATAAGTCTGTAATATAACCACTGGATTGAAGTATCAATTTTTGTATGTCACCTCAGGGCACGTAGCACTGCTCTGGAACGCTTTAACCAAATAAATGAGAGAGTGGGGAAAATCTTGTTTATACATATTGTTTATACATAAAGTTTTCCAATTTTTTCACATATTTCTATATATAAAAATTAATTGAGTGTCTATTTTCAAAATCTGCTCCATTTATTCTGTGTAAATATGTATAAACAAGATTTTCCCCATTCTCTCATTCATGTGGTCAAAGCGTTCCAGAACAGTGCTACGTGTCCTGAGGTGATATACAAAAATTGATACTTCAATCCAGTGGTTATATTACAGACTTTTATAAATCAAAATATAGGAGCCAGGGAGGTGCAAAAATGTGGTTTTTTATGTATATTTCTGAGGTATAAAGTTGTTTTTTATATATATTTGAGAAAATAATCATATCTGACTAATTATAGCAATTTTTATTTTTTTAGACTTTAATAATAAAGAGAACACGACTCGAATATGTTCATTCCAGTGCATAACTGTTTTCAATTAAGAAAATAAAATTACTTATACCATACTGTGATTCTGCACAATAGCATATTTTATGCTTTCTTTAAACTTTAAAAGTTAATTTAGTATTTAACAAAGCTTCTTTGTCGAAGCAAAAAACAATTAACAATGAATAATTTAGTTTAAAATACCAGCGGCAATATAGCAATATTACAATATTTTTGTTAAACAAGGAGTGAAAATTGCAAAGCCGGTTTTTATCCACACACACACACACACACACACACACACGTATATATATATGAGCTTCGGCATAATCTCCAAGTGGCACTTGGAAATTCGAATGAGTATCAAAATAGCTCTTTTACCTATTTCAAAGTAAGGAGAACCCGTTTTTAAATTTAAAATTATAATTTATTTTTCAAACGTAAATTATTTTCGTCTGCTATAAAAGATCATCTCCTTGTGAAAAAAAACCTGCAGAAAAGTGTCCATCCCTTGTGACGTCGTTCTCATCGATCCCGAAAATGAAGTAAAAATCGTCTGCATGCTAACGTTAAAATTTACCACTAAATTTCACGAAAACTCTGGCCGTCACGCGTGCTCATCGAACCCTTCTTCCCTCTGCCAATACTTACTTTTTATACGAGCGCACGATCCAGCGGCACTTAGCTGCAGGGCAGCAGCCATTGACCCTAATAATCGTGGCATACAGAATAATCGTCGATTCAACTGCGCGCCGAGAGAAGAAAATTGGTTTGGAGCGCGTACAAAAAGGAGAGAAAATCGCGCTCACGGCCCCGGAGCCTTCGTGGCCGAGATAACATCTGTGATCTTCGTGCGGAGTGCACACAGGCGGTTATACACCGGAGTCGCGACGGTTGCAGGCACTTGTAAGTTCGTAAAAATCAAGTGGACTATTTCGACGCGCTTTACAAAAAACAAAGAATATGTTGTAATAAAAATGATTTTTGATGATTATTATGTCTTTAATAAATTGTAAATTTACAAGATTAAAATTTTCATTAAAACAACGATTGTTCACTGCTAACATACCAACGAGGAAATCGTTTCTATCTGCAACTTTAAATGCCAGAAACTTCTTCTGTTTGCAGCAGCACGTATGTAGTTCGCTTCTAGGCGTTTGACTGGTGGATTGGTATGCAAACTAATCGTTTATTTCACTGCAATTCGAATTGGCGATAGAACCTGAATTTCGAAGATATGCGGATACCGCGACGGGCGTAAAGCCAAATTTGGAAGTATTCGTGCTTACAGAGAATTCGATATTACAGCTCGTATGCTCACAATTCTATAGGTATAACGTTGTTGTACTATGTTTCACAGCAATATTGAAATTTAACGTATATAGAAAAATTTATGTATTTTAATTTAAGGTTTTTCGAAAGATAAAGAGTAGCATTGCAAATGAGTTTGCCAATCATTAGTGGAATTTTCATATACATGAAAATCAATTCATTGATTTAATAATATGAACATTTTTTAAACGTTATTAATGCTTTTATATTCTCTTTGCACAGAACTTTCGTTGAAATTTCACTTTAAAAATGTACAGAATTTCATCGATTATAAATGACAAAGGATTTTCATTTAATATTTAAAATTCAATATTTTATCTATAAAGTGACGTTTACTGTATTTCCGTCCCAATCTGAATTAAAAAAAAGGAAAAAGAAATAATAAAGATAAACACACACCGTATAATCAATATTCGTCTTTTCAATTGATACAAAATATTTTATTTTTACAAATAATTCATATAAACTGTACATATCACCAAAAATATAAATGTACCATATTTTGATTAAATTTCAAAAACGACACCTTGCACAACGTACCATGTTTGATCAACTGATGAAATGCATTATTAATAATGATCGACAAAGCTCGCGTGAAAATTCTTCCACGCCCCTCATCAATATATAATATATACTTCTATTCCTTCAGGCCGACTTAATTTCGTTTTCTCCATTCTTTCCTCTCTCCCTTCAAGATATGCGTGCGTTAGCTCGTTACACGTAGAAAATGAATTCGCTGATGCCGAGCGCCGCCTCACGCGCATATAACGTTCGATCGTGCAGCGCCTCACAAAAGCTCTAGAGCTGTGTGAAATATATACGAGGTGACGGGAGGAAGGGGCTACACGGTAAGAGCACGATTTTCGAATTTTCCGGGGTGCAAAAATATCCGCGAGAAGCTGACGGATGGAATCTAATTCGCGATGCGAGGGAGATGCGTTTCTCTTGCACGCCCGCGATAAGCTGCTGCTGCGTCCGACTTTCTTTATCCAGGGTAAAAGGGAGAACGAAGCAGGATGAGGAATACGTCTTACGTTATGAAATGGGCTCGCGGGCGTGCGCTAAGGGATGGAACGGAGAATTTTGAGGCATTTCAGCGATATGGTAAGAAGGTAGAAATTTTTCATTTGCTATGCTTGGAGTACGCTATTCGGAAGGTGTTGTTTCAGAATTCGGTTCAGCTGCGGGGTAAGTATTTTTGAATAGTTGAAAAAAAAAACATTGATTTATATTGTATATAAATTCATGATTCCTGGATTGGGGAAAGGGGTTTTTTGGAAAAAGTCAAATCAAACTCGCATATATTCAAATATAAAATTCACTTTACTTGTCGTATATTTAAGGTTTTTAGTGAACATTTTTTTAGTAACAAAAAGAAACTAAAAATATTACATAGTATTAAACTTTTATTTTTTACGTACAAAAATATAACATATATAAATAAACTTAATTAACGTATCAGAATTAAATGGCATTTTAACGTCCTAGACGTCGGAAACGTTATAAAAATTTCACAACTCGCAGCGCAATCAATAAGAGCTCGCATTACACAAGCATGAATTATCAAAATCAAGCTGCGTCCTCCCTGAGGAAAAACGAAGACGAAAGTAATTAAACCCGAGACATTAATGCTTCGCCACACGTACTCTCTCGCACAACTTAATTTACGTTATCCAATCAGCATTACCTTTGTTTCCCCCCGCCCCCCTCCATCTTTCGCGTTAGCTCACTTGCTCGCGTTTTACATAGATTTCCTCTCTCGGGATCAAGCGAGATTTTACGTCCCGTGAGAATTCTCGCCTCTCGCTCGCGCGCACTAATCATTCCAAACGCGCTGCAATCATAAAGTTGAGCGCGCGCGCGCATGCGCCTGAGTGGGACCGTCTGTATTCGCCTTTCACGTGTGTGTGTGTGTGTGTGTGTATGTGTGTGTGTGTGTAACGTGTGCACCTGGACCTCGTCGTGATATTACCGAACAAGCTCACCTCTTGGCTTCCGCATCTCCCGCATATAAACGGTAGATATATTAAGATGATACAGTAAGATGTGTGCATGCGGTAATAGCTTCTCGTCGTCGAGTATGTGAAAAAAAAATAACGCGGAGCTGGATTACATGGATGCGGTATTCTCACTATTGTAAACGCTGACGAGAAAAATTACGGTTTTGTCACATTTGATTTTTCACGTTATTAGTGCGTATACGCATTTCACGTTATTCGAGCTGTTCTCGATGATTCAGCTATACTTCAATTTTGTGTAGCGCGTAAACGTCATTCTTATGAAATAATAAAAATCTACGTATCGTCATATAATAGAGTGGACAAAATGTATGTTATAGTTCTAACAAAATTTTTACTAATTCTTGATATAATGAAAGACAGAGCTGTATTTTAACAATGTTATGTTTGGAAACATCTTATATTCAATAGTTATAAGAAAGTTTTGTATGTTTTAGTATAGTATACTCATAATAAATCCAGAAATTTTTTCTTCTTTAACGAGTAACTGATGTCCATCATAAAATTTCTTTCAAGTGAGTTCTTTCATTTAAGTGCAAGGTTACCCTGATAGAACCCACCAATCAAAAACAAATTATGGTATTTACACTTTATAAAATAGATATTTTAAGTAACTGTAAAACTTTTAGACGAATTATTTTAGTTTTGAATCATGATGTTGGCTAAAAATATTGTTAATTATTTTTTCATTTTCAGAAGTCTTGAGAAAAATGAAATACCTGACAAACTTTTTCTTAGTACGAAATTTTCATATTTTTTTTAAAATTCGTATCTCGAAAAATACTTAACAAATCCGCACCCTTTTTAATTATAAAACTTGTAATGTATTCGTAACAACATTTTTGCAATATCTCAAACATTATTTGAAAATAATTCATTCATACTATACAGTCACATACATAAACGTTAAGCCGCACTTAATCTGACGAACGAGATTTAAGACTTACAAGTGGAATTATAAACTAACATAACAAGAATTTAAACGATTCCTTCGTCATTCACTTACATAAACAAGATAAAACCAAATAAAAACTTAAAAAACAACGTAGCTTTAGTTACGGAAGCTACATTTTTGAGAAAATTTCCCTCAACAATCTCGCGCACCGAACTGCGCATCCCTCTGGCCGAAAGATATACACAAGTGCCTCTCCCTCAACTTCTCTGTTGTTCACCTTACTCCTTTGGGGTCGTCTGTCTAGCCATCGCCGTTGCAACCAGTGTAGTTGTCCCCTCTGCTTCTACTTCCGTTTCCTCCCGTGTCCTCTTTACCGGACTTCTGTCTTTCGTTAGTCCAGTCATCGCCTCGGGCATCCTCTCAGTCGTTAGCTTCGCCACCGTTTCACCATCAGCCTCCGTCACTTTGGCTATTACCATCATCTCGCCGGACGAAACGTCGGCTACTGCCACTGGTGTGTCATCCGTCACTTTCGTCAGTGCCACAGGTGCATCCTGTACCGAGTCCGTTATCGACAACGACGCCATCGCCTTCTCTCTAGTGTCCTCGACATTTCCATCCGCGGCTGATTCGAAATACACTTCGGCCCTGAATCCCGTGTCGCTGCCGACGCTGTACTCGACTCGCTGTAGCCGGCCGTCAGGCAGCAGTACGTGGTAACGGCCCTCGGTTGCGCGGCCCAGTCGACGGCTCTCCGAGTGCCCGAAGTCGTTGCCCGTCGCGTGATCGATGACCCTATAGCCGAACTCGTACACGCTGCCACCGCTGCTGCCATTCTCCTGCACCTATATATATATACAGACGCATACATTCCACGAGCGTTAATTGCCGCTCTGCTGCGTTTTTTTTTGTAACTGGCCTCTCTCCCCTCTAACCGTCTGAGGGGGCGATTAGGAGGAGAGACAGCCGGGGTGTCGCGCGATGATGGATCGGTGGAGAGGGTTTGCGCGCGAGGGTCAAAGGTAGTTAGAGGGAAGGGATGAAGTGCTGGGATTACCGGTGCGAAGTGTGGATAGGGCGTTTAATTTGAATTCTGTTTACCGGTGACTGAAGTGGGAGAACTGATGGCTGTGACTGTGTGTACGTGTATTTATTCTGGGAAATCCTTTTTTTCTTTGTTTATATAGGATGGGGACGAGGAATTATTACTGTCATTTTAAAGTGCAGAGCATTTAATAGAGTAGATCGTGTGTGAATTATTTGAGGAGAGAGATATATAATGGCTTTATCGAAAAGCAAATACGCTGTCAAACGTCTACATCAATTATAAATGATCGTTTAAATAGAACGAAATTTCCGGTTATTATGAAAAATTCAGTCGTTCGTATAAGATATATGTAATGCGGTTTGCAAATGTATACCTATACACTCTTATGACAACACGTTCGACAATTTAAAATTTCTTTATATCCACAATTTAAAAACTTTCATATTGACCATTCTAAACTTGAAAAGATCTGCTGTTTCCGTTAGTCAGTTGAGAGAAAACTTTTTTATGGAAAAGTTTTCTCTGCAACATTTTTTTTATTAGCTGTAAAAATTAAGTTTCAAAAGTTCTTAAGACCTCTTTTTTCGTACACTATCAATCTCCGAAATTTTTTCATAAAAACTTATATATGCTCAAAGTTTTATTAAAGGCGAAATATATCTTTGGCTAATCTTATCATTCTATATTCGTAATTAACGAACTACACTCTCGAGGTATACTTTTTCACGCTGAAGTAAAAGTATGATATGCATGCAAATGGAATTTTTCATTCAATTTTAAGTAAAGTAGTTCATTTCACTTAAATATACTTTATATCAAGATGCTCTGTTTACTCAGACATATTACTTTTCCGACAGAGTAAAGATAAAAAAGACAGTCCAATACGCCAAATCCAAACAAATGCAGTTCTTTTCAAGCTCGAAGAAAAACAAAGCCATTGCATTCCCCGTCCTTACTATAGAATTATACGTCGCGACGAGATAATCGCGCACGATAAGAAGGAGAACGAGATGAGCAGGAGGGGAAAGAAACCAAAAATATCGAAGAAACTCACGTTACTTGGGTGATCCCCTTCTTTACTGCGACTCGTCGCCAAGCTTGCTTTGACCTCGGAATCGTGCTGTACTTCCCGTTTCTGCGACTCACTGACGTCCCAATCCGGTACGTTATAGTCCTCGGCGCCGTGGTCACGGTATTCCGCTGCCTTTGGCGTCATCCTCGTCGTCATCAGTGTAGTCAGCTCGTCGTCCTCTGCGAAATTGTTCTCGAAACTCGGCACTGTTGTCGAGTCATCGTCTTCCTCTAGCGCGAACAAATCTTCTTTGATGGAATCGCTGTCACGATGACGCACCGTGGAAGAAACTGGATGCGGTGATATGGTTGCAGTGGATGGAGGGTTCGACGCTTCGCTGGGCTGGTCCATCGATGGGGTTGCTTCTGTTGCATGCTCTGGAAAAAAACCTTTTTAGTTTATAAAATATCTCATGACGAAGTGGATTTTGTCTGCAAAAAATTTATATTTAGGGAAATTCGTTAATAAAGGTGTTGGTATTACACTGGCTGAATTATAAATAAAACCAGAGTGCAGAAAAATATAGCGAACATTTTACATGCTCTACATTCGCAGATTTTTTATTTGAATTTTAAACAGAATAATGTAATGGTAAAGAAATTACTTCTGTTTTAAGCCATCTTTTTAAACTACTTCTTAATGCTTAAGATTCAGAATGATAAAAATACTTATATCTCTGATAGAATTGTACAACTAACTATTAATTCTTTAGATATGTGCAGCAATATTTCGTATTTGGATCTCTTGTAAAAAGAAGATATTATTTGAGAATATAGAACGAGGTTTTACGTAATGACACGTTGCGTCATTATTATAAAGTTTACGTGAATCATGATTGAATTACTCGCTGAGATTGCGTCCATTTATATTGATATTATTCTAAAATTATCAATTTATTCAAATTATTATGATAAATTGACAATGTCTAACGACATAAATTTTATAAATCAGCCCTAGATCAGAGTCTGAACTTATTCAGCGTGTATATTATTAATAATATTAATATTGAATAATCTATTTAAGGTAATTCGGCCACTGTTCTAATTATCTACCTCCATGTATCTGGAAATTTAAATAACTAATTTCGGCAGCTTCTCATTTGAAAATTATATCTTATAAATTGTTTTTATTTATTTGAGAATGATCACTACATTTATGTATTGTTTTTTTTTCCAATTTTCAGCTAGTCAGTGGTTTAGTAAAATAAAAAAACCAAGTATTCCACCATAGCCGAAATGTAAGCTAAAACATCCAATGGAATGAGGTAGGAGCAGAAAGATAAGATCTTTTCCTTAAAATATGGAAGTAATATTAAGTTTTAATTTAACAAGTAAAATACTTTTCTTTCTAAAGTTCACTTGATTTGGCTAATTTGTGACAGAAGATGTGATTTTTTAAAGAAGAAGATATAAAATTTCTCAAGATTATGCTTCATGAACAATGCGTTGAATTAACGAAAATAATTTATTTGTCCCTTTTGTAGGGGAAAAGATGAAAAATAATTTGAAATAATAATCAAAAATTTTTTTTTGTTTAGTTTACAGCGGAGTCCCATTTAATATATTGCAATGTCAAAAATACATCTATTTATTTCACATTTAGCTATTATTTGTAAGATTAAATAGTAAAAACACTATTTTTATATTCTATAAAAATATTAATTTCTACAGCTTATTACTTAATTTATAAGATTTTTTCAATACTGTCCAAATTAAGTGACATGTCACTTAATTGACAGTATAAAGCTAAAATTTAAGCCCTGATTCATTAAATAATATTGATTTTTCAGGAAGTTACAAGCAATCAAAGGTAGCGTAAGAAAATGGTTAAAAAATTGTCTTCATTTTAACCGATTAAATAGATCGTATATTTAACCATTTTCTTACGCTATCTTTGATTGCTTGTAACTTC
>JAYJLV010000056.1:3212018-3224513 GCA_036873485.1 Torymus texanus
CACTTTTGAACGATTGAATATTCTGCTCTAAAACTTTAGGGATATGTTCTGGGGCTATTTTGGAATATGTAAAAAAACGTGAAATGACCCATATATATATATATGTAATGTAACAGTAATATTATTTCAGCTACACACAAATAACATTTTAAAAAGAATAGTTAGCCCCTGGTAAATACGAATTACATAGGAATTCTATGTTTTTAGATGAGTACATTCGTCGATTAAAAATATTTTAGCTTAAATATTTCAAGTATTTGCTAAATATTTTTTATTACAGAGTTTCATAATAATAAAAAATGCAATAAATAATATTTGACATTACAAAATAAATTTTAAGTGAAATCGACTTTTCTAAAAGTAGAAAATCTGATAACTTTATAAATGTTTCAGTATATTAAAGTAATAAAAAACAAACAAACAAAAAATATGAAACAAAAAATAAACATAAAATATAAATATGTACGAGAAAAAGATAACGATACTAAAAAATGTATCTATTTTTTGCTATTTGAAAATACTCAATTCAATCAATACTTTTTATAGAAAAACTGTATGTCTAATGGAAAAATACTATTTTTCAGATTTTTCATTTTTATAAGTTATTGTAAATTTCAAAAATTGTTTACAGTATCTTTTTTAACAAAGCAAGTTCACCAGGTCTACAATATTCGGTTTTCCATTTTCTAAGAGGAAAACTTGTGCATTTCTTCTCGTTCGTTTGAAAAACATGAAAACTGACAATTTCGAGCCGTAGAAATTTTAAAGTTTTATATGATAACACGAGTGGAACTCGGCAGCTACTTACTTTAACGTACAGTTCCGACGTAAGAATTAGAATACTTAAACGACTCAGTGCGTGTTGGAAATGCTACAGCAAAGTGAAGCGTGTACGTACACATAACAAATTTAATGAATATTTTTCGAAAGGCTGAAATTGCAAAAAACCGCGCAATGATACATTGCTGAGTGAGCAAAAGACGGAAGACCGACTTTGGAACGATGCCCTAGCGCAAAAGGAAGCAAGAGAACATCAAGCAAATAAAGAAGAGCGGGTTTATGCATTATTCAGGCGAATGGTTTTCTCATGAATTCTTAAAAATAACGAAAAAGTAGATTTTTCCAGGCTTGAACACTCGACGTTGCCTTCGGAAAATGATGCATGAAGCCTACACGCCCATCATGGTTTCCGTCGGCGCAAATACATGCAAGACCCATGCTTCTCGTGATGGATTTGCACCTCGACTCCTTCTGATGCAGCACTCTGAGACAGAAAGCGATGACACAGAGAAAGAAAAAGAAAAAGTTCTCGAGGCATGCGACAATTCAATTTAGCTCTTTCTCTAGTTTTCTATCTCGCACTATTTTTCTCTCTCTTTTTCTATTTCTTTTACAGGGCGCACAAAGCAATGCGTGATGTAAATACTCAATGACGTACTTTAATTAGGTACATGGGACGGCGTATAGGTCAAGTAGGTAAGAGTCCCTTTGTTTCCTTTTACCATGACAACTTTTAATTCTATTCTTTTCATTTTCAATTTGCATGGTGCTTCATGAAAGCTTGTACGATGCTTTTGTGCATCTTTCGTTTCAGCGGATTCACCATTTAAATTGCAATGTATTGCTGTAGTGTCCGTTAATTGTTTAATAACATTATGATACCTTGAGAACTTTGTCGTTAGATCGTTCTTAATTTTAATAAGGTAGAAGGTCAAATTAAATTTATGGTTAATTATACAGTGAACTTCCAATTATATCTTTATTATTTATCGAATCCAGTATTATTATTTCTCGTATTTCAAACATATTTCTTACATACAACTTGTTCCGACAATATATGTCTCTCTATGCACCCTCCACACGATGGTGTATAGAAAAACATATATTTTCGGAACAAGTTATAAGATCAAAATCTTTTCAACATAAAAAGAAAATATTTACCACTAATGATTGTCCTGAATTTGATAGTGCTTATTTTAGCGGTAAATTGTAAAAGCGTTGAATCTGAAAAAAAATGGAACGTATTCTCTAATGCGGAAAATATGAAGCGAAAAATACATCTTTCGCCGGTAATTTACCCGGAACGCGCAATCTGCTCTTCGGAGCGCATCAAGGAGGCTGAATCTCGAAAATGATAAGTAAGCTGCCGCGTAATCGAGATAAGCCGACGTCTAGAAAAATTGCGCTCCTATACATAAATTCTGGAGCGGCAGCAACCGCAGAACAGCATGATACCGTTTTAATGCCTCTACCCACGCGCACATGCACACGTATATAGAAGAAGATTTCCACAAATCTCGAAACGAAATAAGACGCAGCTCCGCCTCGCAGGTATACACACGCCCGACGGTTATGTAAATAGCTGTACGTCTATTTCTTCTTTTTCTTCTTATTCTTTCTCGCTCCTGCTCCCCCCTACTTTTTTCCTTCTCTACCCGCAACTTGGTAAACAACAATACACTTAGCCGGGACGAGACTTCGGTTAAGTAAGCTCCATTCTTATCCTAGGGACAGGGGGAGAAAGGAGAATATCTTTGGGCGTTGGAGGGAGAAAACCGCTTCTGGACCTAGGAGAAGCTAAGAGTTTTCCTTCGTGACTATGCGGGTGCTTTATAAACATAAACACGTGCACACACCCACACATACACACACACACAGCCGCATACAGTTGCAAATTCCCGTGCTACTATCGTCCGAGGAGGGAGAGATTTCGTAAAATAAGGCGAGTGAGAGGAGGGAAACGCGAGAAAACGAGAGGAAAACCAGCGAAACGTTATTAACTAATCTAAGTTTGAAGTTTATAGCGACTGTTGGGTTAAATCTGCAGAAGGTGGGATGGAAAAGGGGATGATAGAGATAAAAAGGGTTAAGCATATTACAAAGTTTCTTGGGTATTTGGAGAGGTAATAAGGCGTAACTTGTCGAGTCGCTAGCGGATTAAGATTTTCTCGAATTATATCAATAGCAAGTTTAATGCACACAACAAATATAACTGCTGTTTGCCATTGTTAGAATTGAGTATTTGCCCCGGAAATTGTAATCTTTTGAATTATTTTTAATTATCTAGATATTTATCAACAAATAATTATATATCTCTTCGGCGTAGGGCCGTCACCTAATCTCCACTCCTCACTTTATTTTCCATGAAAATTTGTATCCTTGGCAATTTACCAAATATTTACACGCAGTAACGTTTTCGAAACAAATATTACATACGTATGCATATATATGTGTACGGGCGAACGAATAATTATCGCAGCAATATTTAAACAGAAGCGCATACGGTACACAGACCAATGAACGATTTTAATAAAAAAACAATTACTCCCAACGGCGCCTATCATCCGGCAAAATGAAATCCTCCGGCCTGGCGAAATTCAGCCAGTGGTCCTCTCGAAGCCTCTTCTACAAGAAGTGCAGAGCAGCAATAGTCTATACCCTCGCAATAAGCGAGGGAGACTGCAGTGAATTTCTCTTTTCATTTGATTCTCGCAGAAAAGAAAGGAAAGAGAAACGAAGTGTCATCCTTGTCGTCCATTCAGTGCACCCGATATTACATCTCAATTTTTCAGCTCTGCAAGTGACCTTGCGGGAATACGTGTCGAGATGAGAAAGAGAAAAAAAGATGAGACAGAGAGTGATGGAAAGTAAGTAAGAGACAATAGGATTGGAGATAATTAAAGTGTATATAAAGTCGTCAGTGGAAATGTAGAAGTTACTGATATAATAGGGCGTAATACAGGTATTAAAGTTATCGATATACTTACACCTATGTATTTACCTCGTAACATAAAATGGCTGTAGGACTAAATTTTAAATCCCTGTAAGTTCGATATTTTTGTAGATTTATACAAAAACCTTTAGACTTGACTTTTCTGGGGCCGATACCAATAACTTTGTGATTAATTAAATAGGATTTATATAAGAATACGTGTAACAAACCTTATTCTAAATATTATCCTCAGTAGTTAATACTCAAACAAGAATGTAACATTACATAGAAAGCATGAAAAGAAGCATTACTGACTATTACACTATCCGAGTTTGTTGCATGTAACGTTGCTTACATGTCGCAGTGTACTTATTTCGAGAGATGAGATCCGTTTCAGTCGTATGTCGTACGCCCGCGTGCGCGTAAGCCAAGCGAAAGGAAAGGAATAACCTGCAGTATTACGTATCTCTCTTTCACTCTCGCAGTTCGCGGTCTTCTCTCTTTCTTACACTTTTCTCCTACGCTTTTTACGGTTCTTTTTCTGTCCTATCGTTTGCAATGGCCCGAGACCAAAGCCGTAAGTAATTGCGAGTGATATTGAATGCGCCTGGGTGGTACCGAAATACCTACAGTCTGTTTATTATTTGCAGACTTAATTGAAAAAATTTGTCTTTTCAAAATGAAAAAACTTATTTATCTATTATTATCGAATTTTCAAGCATTTATTTATTTTAGTAAAATGAAAATACTTTGTAAAATTAAAGATGACTTTTTTTTATAACTTTTTGTTATAGAAGTATATCTGTTATTCATAACCTAATGTCAGTTTGGATGTAAGTTATATTGATGTGGATTGAATTTCAATGAAGCTAGCACGTTAACTATATATATTTTTGCTTTTGTTTTTTTTTCAAAATAAGAAACACAGAAAGAACTATAGTTATCAGAAGCAAAAACTTATAAGATTCTCACACAGAAATTTTTCCACTAAAATTAGCCTTATAGTCCGATAAGAATTATTAAGATTTCATTGTAATTATTTCATTGTAATGTATTACCAGACATTAACGATAATTTTTTCTCACTAATTATTGTTCCAAGTTTACTAAACTGTGGCGATATATTATTTACGCAAAAATTCTCTCCGTGTAATGTTTCAAATCGTTTAGAATTCAATAAAGTTATCGCCTTAGGAGATGCGCGATACATGACCCCTTTACAGTGTGGCAGTTGCCATGTGCGAAAGCCGCAAGTCCGTCCTCCTTCTCACCGGCAATTTCTTATCCGCAAGCAACTGAGTGCACGCGCGCCCGCGTATCCGTAAATAAGGTCAGAACAAGGTTCTCCTATATATGTTGGCACTAACACACACACACACACACACACACACACACATACACCTGTGCGCACTCACACATAAACATACTTGAGTTTGCGAGAGATTCGTGGTTAAACGGCTTTTTGCGATACCTCTTAACAGGTAGGGTACATCAATATAGCGCGTACCTCATGCATAGGCTTCTATTTAGCGGCAGCTGAGTGATTTGCATTGAAGAATGTCTAAAAGCACCCTTATTTCATCACACAGTGGGATAACTGCATCGTTGAGACGAAACGCGCGTGCTAGGGCGGAAATCTCGATCGTTCTCATTTTATGAAATCGTCAGCGGTGGGTAAACACGCGCGCGTGTGCTACTACATATGAGAAACTCAATGAGAAAGCCGTGGAAACGAGTTTTGCACGTGCGCGTGTGTATATATAAAGATCGAATGCATTAGTACACTTTTTTTCCGCGGTGGGTTTGGTCTGGTTTTGTGAAATGCTAATGATCGTTTTTAAACACGGCGACACTTTTGAACAGCTGTAAAAATAATTGGTCAATGGAATTCGCTAATGAATACCTCGCAGTTCTAGTTAATAGAGAAAGTGTTGGGGAAGTTGATATAATGTAAATAAACGTATCTCAAAAATTTTTTTATAAATAAAGTATTCACACAATTTTATTAAAAAAAAATTCTTACATTTGCGATTGCGCGGTACTTTCTTATGTCTAGAAATCACCTTAGAAAATACTGAAATAAAATTATTCAATACAATTAAATAACTAAGCCTATTTGGATTCTTAATTTATCTTAATAATAAGTATAACGATTTAAAAATACAATTTACAAAATACCCTGATCTTGTTCACTACTGTTCACGAAATACCAATAAAGAGCTCATCATCTAAATTCTTTTTTCAGCAAAAGCAAGCTTCTTTAAAGATATTTCAACTGTATTTAAGCCATCGCATTCACGTTGAAAATCATCAAGATAAGTGCACCAGATCAATTTTAATTTTTGATTCTCAAAGTCTATTTATATTTAATGCGACAGCTCATCTCTCGACCTTTGAGGCCGTCTCCTCGTCATACTGCACGGACGGAATCATTGGTGGCTTGAATCCATACTCGATTTTCGACTGGCGGAAGTTTCCTTTTTGTGGATACCGCACGGGTTCGTGAGCTCGCGCAGGCTCGTAGTTGCGCGACTTCCGGGCACTCTGCGTTCTGTCGGCCAGCGACGGATAAGCAGAGGCGAACGACGACGTCTTTGACTGAAATCCATATGACTGATGCTGGAGTTGAAGAAGAGGTGGAACTGGACCAAAATAATCATCCCGCGGATCATTTTTACTTGGTCGATGAACCGTTGGGGCAACTGCGTGTCGCCTGTGTAGAAGTGCGTTCGAAAGTGGGTAGCTCGGCAGCGCGTAAGAATTGTAAGACAACGTCTTTGTACCTGCTTGGGCATTGACGAATTGTTTGCTCTCGAGTTTATCCTTGCCCTCGATAAAAGGGATAGACGGCTTCTCGTAGAAGTAACCTTGGAATTGCTGACTATGGTTTAAGTGATTCGAATTGACGTCGTTGTTTGTCTGCACAGCTTTGGTTATCAGGCTATTACCGGTAATGTGGTTACTACTGCCACTACTACTGTAGAAATTATTAGATAACGGAAAAGCATATAAGGGCGCTAGACTGTTTGCGTGGAAGGAATATAGACCATGATTTTGGGGTTTCATTATTTGTTGATAACTGACTCCGTATTTGACTCCATAAGGTGCGTGAACTGTAAGAGGCTTCTCTACGTATTTCGTCACCTCCACTGGATACGGTATTTTTCGTTCTACTATCTTCTCGATTTCAACAGGATAAGGATGTGGAATTGGAATTTTCTTCTCGACAATTTTCTCCACAGTGACTGGGATGTGCACAGGCTTCTCTACTATCTTCTCGATTGTCACAGGAATGTGTATGGGTATTTTCTTTTCTACAATTTTCTCTATATGTACAGGAAACGGTTGGGGGATGGGTACTTGAACAGCAACTGGGTATGGATGCGGTACTGGAATTTTCTTCTCAATGATCTTTTCAACGGGATACGGTACTTTCTTTTCAATAATTTTTTCAACTGGATAAGCATGAGGTACATGCACGGTTTTCTCTAAAATAGTTGCTACATTTATTTCGGGCTGCAAAATAGTATTCTGTTGCCTTTCATGTGTAACTTCACTCACGTAGGATGCACCAGTACTACCGACTGGCTGACAAGGTTGCAGATTTACGCTGCTTTCAATTTCAGTACGAAGCCCTTGCTGCTGTTCAGACTTCAAACTATTCTCATTATCTGATACATCTGTCTGATACAGTTGAACTTTTTCTTGCAGCAGGTTATTCTTCAAAACAGAGGTATCTTCGACAACGTAAGTAGCTGGTGGTACGACATAAACAGGTTGTTCGGCTACTAAGTCCTTTGAATAATTGTCACCTATCTCGTAGATTTTCGTTAAGGATTCTTCACGCGTCCGACTTTCTCCTTGTTTAGAATTCAAGTTAGCATTGGCTAGTAAGTATTGCTGTATCTGTAGCTGCTGCTGTTGCCCCTCTTGAACTTGTGTTTGCTGCTGCTGATCGATATTCGCTACTTGAGCGTTAGCTGGCTGCTCCGTATAATGTGTTGCATAGTTGAGTGAGCTCGGATACAGCTCTATCGATTTCTGCACTTCAACATCTTGGATTTGCGATTGTTGCTGTTGCTGTACTTGCTGTTGTTGTTGCTGCGGTGGTTGAGGTGTACTTTGCTGGTCACCAAATGCAGGATTAACCCCAACGTAATCGTCAGCCTGAGTCACAACAGTGTTTAATTGTTGAACAGCTGCTTGATCAGATTGCGGAGTGTCCTCGACTTCCTCGTTCACTGGGGCCGGTGGCGTTTCATCGAGAGTGACGGTACTGTCAATTAAGTGGCCTTCCCCGGCATTAAGGAGAGCCACTCCTGCTTGAATAGGATTCAATATGTGCGAAGACCATGCACCACCGAAGCTCTCACCGAAAGTATCTTTGAACGATCCTAGAGGATCGGGAGTAGTAGGGGACGCGACATCATCTTCACACTCGAAAGTAGTACTGTATTGAAAAGGTCTTCCGTTTGGCACGTCAGCCACAACAATAGGCTTAGAGAATCCATACTCTTTTCTCTCGGCAGTTGTTAGTGATGTGGCCTTCGAGGCGCTTGAGAGCACACCTTGTGACGAATAATTTATCAAAAAAGGATTAGGCATCGTCGACGAAATATCGCTGGATGTTGAATAAGCCTCAATGAGTCCAGTATTTCCGAAAATACCATTATTTTTTCGAGCATGGCCGCTATTGCCATTGCTCGCTGATTCAATCGAATTGGCGGTTACGCTGTTATCCAGGGGTGAGTAGGTAGTGGAAGAATAGGCTCCCAATCCCGGTATTGTGTCGGGCAGATACAGCTTTCCGTTCTTCTGGTGTTCGCGCCCCTGAAAGTAACGCCCTCCTCGAGTGGTGGTAGACGACATGATATCTGCACTGTGAACTGGGATTGAGGTGGGCGTAGTCGTCGTGGACGAGTAAACCGAGGCGTCATCGCTTTGTATCTGCAATCGCTGCCCAAAGCTGCCGGCATTCTCGACGACCAACTGATCCTCTGAAACTGTAGACGTTAGGTCATTACCCAGTGTGGGGGCGAGATCAGATTGTTGCAGTAGTTGTAGTGGAACCTTCGAAGAGTAATGTTCTGTTGAATAGAGGACGTCATGGTCAGGTGTGGTCGCGGATTGGGCGATAGGTTCCGCTCGGGCGATGTAATTCAAGTGTAGCGAATTCACAGTTGCGAAAGTCGACTCCGCTTGATGCGAGGTATTGGAATCGGTGAAGTTAACAGTAGCACCGTGAGAGTTTGACGTTTTATTCAAGTTGGAAAAGCCATTGTCGACGGTATTATGGTGAACTAGGTGATACGGCTGGATTATCTGTACGATTTGTTTTTGTTTTCCCACATTTATGAAGTCCGTTGCTGATGCTTCGTGCTAAAATAATTACAAATGTACAGTAATGACGAAAGAATTTTTATTGAATTCTTAAGAAAGTAACGAAGTATAAAATCAAATTATTTATATATCTGAAAAAGCTTTAATTTATGTTTAGCAGAATTTTATCGTGTATAATTAATTTGAAATTCTTCGTAGTGTTATTTAATAAGCATTACCTCCTCTTTCTGCAGGTCCTTAACAGCTTTCTCGCCAATAGCAAAGCTTGCGGAGGAGCTGCTGTGATCGTCGGACGATCCATACTTGACGAGCGGATGATAGCCCCATTCATCGGCGATGTACTTGACGTCCGTCGACGATCGTTTGGAATTCACGAAGTATCGACCGCTGGCATGCTCACCCTCGCGCGCCTCCGTCTTGCCTTGGCCATCTCCCGTTCCGTCTTCTACTGCGTACTTGTACTGGTACGAGGGCGGATTCTGCGAAGTATGAAATTGGATTAAGTAAAGAAAACAAATTAACAGTATTGATTTGTAAGTAAAGTTTTTATGTTCGTTGTTTCGAAATATTTACTCTATAACAAAAAATTATATGTAAAGAAATATTTTTAATTTAAATAATTATAAATTATAAAAAATTTGAATTTGGTTGGATCAATTGTCAATTATATAATTAAAAAAAGTATATACTAATTTTAACACTTTTTACTACAACTTTCTACAATTTAATTTGCACTTTATAGAACATTTTTTCGATTCACATAATATTGGAATAAGTTTCTATAATATTTATATAATTATATGATAAAAAAACTACAATTTATAATGTAAAAAATGTGAATATTAAATTTTATAATGAGTTATGTTAAAGACCCTCGAATTTGAATATGCATCCACGAACTAGCTTCTTAACTGTCCGCTTTCGTGTTACGATCACGAAGTTCGCAATTATTCAGATTATAAAGATCTCACGTAATATTTTTCTCAGAAGAAATTATTCTCATAAAAATTCCTTTTTTTGTTCTTTTAAGAATAAATTCTTAGTAGCTAATCAGTCTCTCTGCTACATGAAATTCATAATCGTTATTCAATTATTTAACTTAAATCATTTAATATATCTGGATATAGTTGTTAATTATAATCTGAATGATCTCTTAGTCAAAGGTTCATAGGTAAGTCATTAGAGCATCTAACTGAATCCGATTGTTATCAGAGTGTTATCCAATTTTCTTCATTCGATTTATTTCGTAATGTTAATAATATGTCAAATTTTAAATCAAATTCATAGCAAATCACGCCAAGTAATGTAAGCGAAAAAAAATATTAATTTGTTTAAATCTTTGACTTTCGATATGTACGTCTGACGGGTTATTATAAAATTTGCCATTTTAAATAGTAAATATTGGTATTAAATGTGTCTGCTCTTATAATTATTATTCGAGAAAGTTTATCCGCAAATCATAACAATAATATCTATTTTCCGCACCGAACTTTTAATACGGAAATCTCTGATAAACGGACGTAAAATCTAAATTTCTTTCGGCATTATTTGAGCGAATTATCCATACAGACCAATTCATGCGAAACATAGAGTTTCACATTTTCAACGCCTGCTCTTATTTTGTTATTATGTAGAACTGCACGTAAATGACAGTGAAACCAGTCATTCATTGCAGCTGGTGCCGCT
The DNA here is from genome assembly GCA_036873485.1 of Torymus texanus. Classification (NCBI taxonomy): domain Eukaryota; kingdom Metazoa; phylum Arthropoda; class Insecta; order Hymenoptera; family Torymidae; genus Torymus; species Torymus texanus. The sequence goes on from JAYJLV010000056.1 coordinate 3,222,756, forward strand.
GCTGCCACACCATCTCAACTCTCCCAAGAAAAAATGTGAGTTATTATTTGGCCACAGTGAAAACATAATGAGGGGCGGACGAGAGTAGGGAGAGACGCGCAAAAGAAAAGTAAAAGAGATCGTTCTTGTATACATGTATGTACACCAGTGTGAACGGCGATCAGAAGGATGGGTGCGGACTCGTGAAAGTGTAACTCGATGCGCAACAACAATCATCGCCCGCCGCCGTGCAAATGTATATATAGCTGGTCCAACAGGTATACATAACATACAGAGCGAGCCCCGGGCAGTTATTTCTAGGACACGCATCTCTGGGATAAATGGAAAGTTAAGCACTCGCGGAATTGTAATCGTCGTTCGCCCAGCAGAATGCAGCAGCAGCTATAATATCGAGAGACTTGCGAGTAGCCGTCATCACGTCGCTGCGAGAAATGAATGAGGATTTTCTTCTCTTTACCTCGTTTTACTGGAATCGAGACTTAAATGTTTGCTGAATATATATACTTCTGAAAAATGCTTTACTTGCCCGCAGCGACTACTGCGCCGCAGGTGGGTGCCTGCGCGATCAAGTTTAAAATTAGTCGCATTCTCCTACAGGCGCTTTCTACGACCCGTCAATCACTTTTTTTTCCTTCGAGTCTCAAGTTGAGGTGTATTTATGTAATAAGAGAAATTTACCAGATTAATTACTAATAACTCAGAAATTCGGATTCAGACTGCACGCTGGGTTGACATTTACAGTGGCTCTCATCGTAATATTTCATAAACGCAAGAAACTCGCATCATAAAGAGTATCTTATTGCAGCAAAATAGCTTATTTTTTACATTGCACAAATCGTGTACCTTGTGCTAGTCCATTTCAAACGAAAACATCAAAGGCCGTTTTGCTCTACATACGCATTCCTATAAAATAAAATCTCTTTTGCAAAGTCTTACGTATTGAAGAATCTTCCAGCATGAGTATACGAACATTTTCCATGAAGTTATTTTGCTTTCATAAAAAAACTCAAAACCGATATAACCATTACGTACTCTTCGAAACGACACGGTCGCTACCTCTCCCTCTTTCTGCTTTCAAAAGAAAATACGTACACCATCTCTCCAATTTTTCTTGTCGTGCTGTAACAACACACACTGTTAGAGAACTTCTATATATATATAGATATATAGTGTTTACATTTTGCGTTTCAAAATGTACACATTGTATACATATATATATGGAAGTTTTCTGACAGTGCAGGTGTGTTTTACGCTTCTCGCGGGAGTAGCTGCGCTTCTGCTATTCCGTATCACTTATCATCGAAAGTTTCTCTGGTGGCACAGGCTATTAAGACGTTTATACGCGTGGAAGGCCAAGGGGACGGTGAGAAGAAACCGCAAAAGCAGCAGCAACGATGGCGGGAACGGCAGACAGTAAGCGACCGTTAATAATATCTTATAAGTGCGCTATTAATCCTCCGTTGGTGTCGCTATAAATCTAAGAGGCGATTTGCGATGCTTTATAATGCGGTAGCAGGGCTCGTGGTCGCCTCGCACCTCTCCCCTCCCTTCCTCTCCTCTCAACGACGTTCTTCCACCCTCCCTCTTTTCGGCTTTCTTCTTTAGTTTAAACCTCCCCCTCTATCACACTCCCGTCACTTTCACTCTCATTTTACACTCGCTCTCCACCTCATTCCCCACTCTACCACATACCATTGTCTCTCTCTCTCTCTCTCTCTCTCTCTCTCTCCATCCCCATTTCACGCTCTACATTGTTCT
>JAYJLV010000056.1:3246387-3261245 GCA_036873485.1 Torymus texanus
TTTAGCATTTTATAGCATAACCCAACATCAAAATAAAGATTTCACTGTATCGTGCAAATTTTTAGCTGTTTTATTTACTTGTGAGAAATTATTTCGTTGCGTCCCAACGTTGCAAACTTCAGATCCATTATTTCCATGTACTATAGTATTTAAAAATATATTTTCTAGCTACCTCTACTATAATTTTCTTTATATATTTTACTATAAAATAAAGCCGTAGCCATATAGAGCAATATTTTATAGTACTTTTACGGTAAGAGTTACTATATTTTTTTCTCAGTGTAGCAATATTGGATTTACAAGTTTGGGAACGCTTTTACGCATTGGATACTCCACACAAGCCTTTAGTTCGCACGTTCTAGTAAGGGCTCCTTGCAACGGTTATTCAAATATGAGTTTCCAAAAAACTTGATACGCGCGCTCAACGAATTTCGGGCTTCTCACAGGTACAGTGTACGTTTCAGCTCTTTGCAATGGCCGAGGATGCAAAAGCTCTGGTATGTATATAAATTCGGAAAACTTTTCTAGAGTAAGCAGAAAAAATATTTTTAAAAGATTTTAGAAATTTTTATTTTTTCATTTTAAGAAATAATCTTCTCTTTTAATGATAAATACTCTAAAATATACAATGAGTTTGTTCTTTACATTTTTGTAGACAAAATGTTTCAGCAGGTATAATGAAAAACGTTTTCTTCTTTAGAATACGAAAATCTCAAATAAAGCAGAAAGTCTCTAGCAGTCAGTGCTCGTAACGGCAATTATCAAGAAAATATCTTTGCAAACGAGAAAAAATAACTAGCAAAAGAGGTGAGTATGCGCGAAGATTCAAATGCAATCTAAACGTCAATTTTATCGCAAACAGGTGTCCCCATATCTGCGCGCTCATGCAAATGACGCAAATAACCAAGCCTCCCTCTCTCCCATTTCTTCTCTCGCGTGAACTCGTTCCCCTCACTTACTCGACGGTGATATCAAGAGTGGGCTTCGGGTAGAGTCCCTGGGCTGAACACTGCACTTCTACGCCGTCATCGCCATCAAAATTCGCCTTCGTATGCCATAGTTTGAATTCGTCTTCTCGTCCCGTTGCTGTAATGAAAAAAGGACTTATTATTTTCATGACTAAGTATAAAGTATAATTACTTTATTTAATCTATTTGAAATTTCGGTTATTTAAAAATGTTGATGTCTTATTTTATTTTTATGTATTTAGAGATTTAAGTAGATAATAAAGTGTAACGAATTATGCAGAACAGTAGAAAGATACCTATTTTTTAGAATTAAGAATAATAATTGCATTAATTTTCACTAGTGATTGTATTACAAATTTATATACATGCCCTGATATTTCTTTGATACTTTGAAAAAAATGAATAAATGATGAAACTACGAAATCTATGATAAAATTCAGTAGAAATATCAAAATATAGTCAGACGTGATAGTAACACTGGCATAAGAAGAAAAAACAATGGAAATAATTTTTGAATTTGTAAAAAAGTAGTAAATCTATTTTGCTAAAACCATAAGCCTTTCTTAACCGAACCCTGTACAATCTTTATTAACATAAAAATAAAGAATCATCAAGGTGGCTTTTTGAATGGTACAAAATGCAACCAATTCTCATTTCTGCAAAAGCAATGTTGATCGTATTCAGACGATCATTCTCGGAAACATTTTATTATAGAGCATCTATCATCACAAAGCTAATCGGCATCTTCTCAAACGAATTAAAGTCCTTTTAGATCAGACTTTTGATTTCAACTTATATCTATCCCGCTGTCGAATACATAGACGCGCGCTTATGCATATCCTCCCGACTGGCTTCGTATCTAGCGTAGTTCAACTTGCTCGAGTTTCGGCGATCCAAACGTTGGCAAATTCTCACAGCCACAAGGGCGATCTGGAATTCGATCCGAAGTCTACGCTCGCGCAAACTCAAACGCGTGTGTACGAGGCAAAGAAGCAGAGGCGGGGGAGAAAAACTTTCGCTCGGTGTGCGAACTTTTATCTAAAATACCAGGGGAGGTAAGTGATTTTTTGTCAATCTGCAAAACTCGATTCGCCCGCCTCGAAATTGAACAATCTAAAGTCAGCGCTCGCACAGGCCACATTTTTTGCTTTTTTGTAGGGAAAGAAGCTTCGAAACTATTCAACGCCTTCGTCGTTGTCGTCGCCACCGCCATCACCGACTCTCTCTGTCTCCCTTTCGCTGTGACTCTCTTCGCTCTTTCTCTCCTTCCCAAACGCGGCGAATTTATTTACCGCGAAAAATGTCGTCTTTCGTCTCCGTCTCTCATCTACTTTCCTTACACGTCTAACAGAAGAGGGAGCGGGGCGTGCGGTTTGAGAGCGACGAGCTGAACATTTTTGCGGGTATTACGTAGTTTTCCGTGAGCTGTTTTCTCTTTCTCGCGTGCACTCGTTTACTCTTTTTACTTCTATTTTTTAGTCTCCCGCAGCCGTGATCAACAGACAGTATTATTTAATACGCCTATTCCTTTTTCCGTTTGTGCCTTTTTTTGCAAAAACACGGATACTAAAAATTCGCATTTTAAGAGATATATTTTTTGTCACGCTCTCTAGTGAAAAAGCATTAGGTGATGAGAATCAGTCTAGTCGTTTCCTTTCTACTCTCCTTTTGCCGGGAAGTCTCGTCAGCGAGGCAAGACGCAGGGAGGAACGCGCTACATTAAGAAAATGCAGCTGGCCAACTGCTACTGGAATAGGTACACTTTTTCAATTTGCGTAATTGCGTTTAATTCTCCGGATGCCAGCTTTACTCTGTCTTTTTTCGTAAAGTAGTAACCGCGATTTTGATAATTAGCAGACATTCTTAGGCGTAGTTTGAAGAAAGACATATTTTCAGTCCAAGCATTAAGGTAAAAGTACCATTTAGAAAAAAAAGTAGATTTCAAGTCGATTTTTTATAAAACTTGTTGTTATAATTTAAATATATAAATATTCAATGATAATCAGTTATAAGCATACTACTGATTTAGTATCACTCCATATGCATTAATTTAAATTTAAAGAGAATGGGTTTAATTCGTATCAACTAGACTAATGGCAATTAAATTACAAAAACATAAAATACAGAAAAACTAAGTGTGCAAGTCTGATTTTGTCATTAAGGCAATTTCAATTGTTAGTGATAGATATAAATAACATCCTTAAAGTATGGAATTGAGCTCGAACTGTTGACATTTTTCTGATTATAAACTAAAGAGTTGTACGAATAAAATTAAAATCATTTGAGTAATAATCATTTTTTAATGATAACTAGATTTATTAAATTTAAGAGTTTTTAGTAGTTTTTTGTGATGAAAAATTAGGAAACTTAAAGAGAGAAGAGAACAGAGTGAGCAGTTTAACATATGCGCCCAATAACTGAATAAATGGCTGCAAAAATATTTAAATTATGAAAATATCGTTAAACTACTTGTCAGGATACAACTGATAAGTCACCCGCGGATCGCACAGGGCTTCGTACCTGTGCCCCACGCCATCGCATAAATAATATAATTACGAAATCTTTTAAAGCGAATTCGACTTTCCGACTTACACGCGGGGAATTACTCGCGGTATAGCTACTCACGAGGCACGGTCACTTAGCTTATCATTTCGGTACGACAATCCCGCGGAGGCGGCGGTATCCGGGAGAAGGTTAGATGAAGATCAGAAAAGAAGAATAGCCTCACTTACTTAAGTTTGAAAAAAATCATTCTTTTGTCCATATTCTTATTTAGTATAATTTGTGATATATGAAATACACGGTTTTAAAATGAACAATTAAATTTATATTTATGTATAAAATTTTTTTAAACGGATAATATTTGACACGTAAGCATAGTATATTATACAACAAGGGGGTAAAGTCATAGATCATTCCTACAAGCGAAGCGAGGGTAGTAAGCCCACTCGCAGGAATAATCGACTTAACTTTCGTTTTGCATGTATAGCACTTTATTTCCGATTTGACTGTGGTTACTTTTTTGACTGCGAAATTCTGATTAACGAAAAAAGATAAAATAAGAGAGGAAAGCAGAGGAATCAAGAGATTACTCATATATGAGGAAAATAAAGTATAAGAAGAAAACAAATGCTACTTTTATCCCGCTTCTTAAATAATGCGGACGTTACAGCAGAGTCTGAAATACAATACTATCATTCCACTTTAAAATGAAAAAAAAAGATATCAGAAGATAAATGTAAGAAAAACAAAAGCTTAACCATATCAATTAAAATTCTCCTCAAAAACAATGAATTTTTAACAACAAATACACCTTATATCTGTAAAATTGAAATTACATTAAAACTTGTTCTACATCATGAGATTATGGGGCTCGGGCTCCATAATTATATATACATACACACAAACGTATATCTCTGCCTGCACAAGCGTAAGTGCCTGGACATTCAAACGTAAAAATTCTTTTCTTTAGAATCACAATTTTGCTACCAAAAGCCTCTACTTTATTCTTCAATTTTCTTTTAAATACAAAAAATAGTGGCTTGATTATTCCGAAAGCAGTACATCTCGAACTTATACCGGGATAAAAAAAAGAAATAGAGCTAGAGAAAAAGAAGAATCTTTATACAGAGTTGATAAACTTTTATCTTTTGTCTGTATTGATTTAATTGCACCTATCAAGCAATTGCGCGTGAGATTACGGTCACCACCAGCATAGTATGATTGCTGTCTTGTACGCTTTAGGCTTAGTACAGTGTGTGTGTGTATGTAAATGATAGCAGTGTGTGTATTATTAACTATTTCTATATTTCTGTATACAAAACCAATTTTTTTTATTTAACGATGTTTATTGTAATACTATTTTAAAAAACTAGATAAGACCAAAACGATTAGTTAATAAAGAAACATTAATAATAATTACTGAGATAAAATGTATAAAAAAGAGTAACTTTAGTAGGCATAACAGAGGTATCAAAATTCATGTTATAATGCGACTCAATTGTCCATAAAAATTATTATACATAATTACTAAAATTACATTATTTAATTAAAATTGAAAAATGAAAAAAATGAGTTTTGTATGTCCAACGATTAAGGGAGTAAAATTAACTTTAATGTTCAAACTTATATGTAAGATCGGAAGAAACGAGATGAGTCACGATACTTGACTAGTCAATTGAGACATTCAAAACACATATTTACCCGCTGTTTTGAACAGATTATACATTTTCTGATGCGTTACAAACGAGTAAGGACTCAAAAAATATAGATTTATCTGGTTATTCCGGGAACTGTGAATTTATCTCATAGTGCGGTACGCGATTATTTTAGAGCGTATTCTTTAATTTAATTATGAAATGGGTCAATAAATTACAAAATTAATAATTGTTCAATGAATTCTTCTAACTTATTCAAGAAATTTCTATTAAGTTTTCGACCATTTGTGTTGTATATTTATTGTACTACTATTATAAAATTTTAACATGTTTATAATTTGAAAGTGTATAGGAATTTTTTAAATAAACAGATAAATATATATTAGTCATCATATTCACATTCAATTTGAATAGATAAAATAAATGATAACTACGAGATACGAAAAAAATGATAGACTTATCCGGTTATCCTGGGCACAAAATTTGAAAAATGGACTTATCTGGTTACGTTTCGGGTGAATTGTAGCTTTATGGCAATATTTTTCTACTACTGGAAGTGGTAAATGAAAAAGGCCTATTTGAATATACCAAATCCGAGGTTATCTCGATTTAAAAAAAAAAAAATAGACTTATTCGGTTATTTCGGGAAGCCACAGATATGTACTTTACAACATAATCATTCTATGAATTCATATTAATAATTGAATCTCCCGACACTGCTAATGTAAACGTATAAATACGCAGCAAGTTGGCTACAGCAACCGAGAACCACGATCAATTACAGTTAGTAGGTCGCGTCCATACACCGCGATAAATGAATCAATTGAAAATGTCTTTTGGATTGTCTCACCACCGTCGGTGCAGCAGTGCGTAAACTTTAGCCAGAAACATACAAGTTCCGCATGGCTAGGGCATGCTTGCGGTTCGCCTACGCACATAAGCACGACTGTGCACACGCACACGTGCGCAGACATGATTTGCGCCGACGCTTGTGTCGTAAGCTTCGATTACCTGTGCACGCGCAGGCGCAAGCGAGAATATACTTGTTGTGCACTTTCACAGAGATTATATGTGTTTTTCAGGATTGAAGGAGAGGGTGAAATTGAAGTGATAAAGACGCAAGTAAGTAAATTTGGGTTTCTTATTCGCCGCAGTTGCATTAATTTTTCATTAAGGCGTTCGTGCAAGATCATTTCTGAAGTAAATTAAACATTTTCCAAATAAATTATAGAGTTAATAACACTATGGAAATAGCTCTTATGCAAACGGGCAAACCGACATAACAAAATCTTTTTATATAATACAAAAACAGTCATTGTTGTACAATCGCGTAGTAAAAGTGAAAATAACAGTGTAAAAAATTCATTTAAATGAATATGAGGCAGTAAAAGAACGAATATTAGTTGATTATATGAGTTTTTTATTTGGTATATTCTTTTTAAAATTATATAATGTTAAAAGTACATTCAAGACTCTAGTAAATCTGGAAATGTAGCATGATATAATATTAAACGGTAGGAGCTCCCTGTTAAATATAATTAAACTTTCTTCCGTAAAATGTTTTTAAATTCGACGTGTTAATAACAGTTTCACTAGATTCTTTGGTAAAGTAAAAATAAACACCTCGTTGATATTTGCTGCTTTATTTATAAATACTTCGTATCTGTAAATTCTATGCTTCGTCAACCTTGATATTAACTGCACAAATAGCTCGCTATTCCAATTAGCTACAACAACACAACGAAACTCAATACATGACGATTTGTTTCAACGAAGCGCACATATAGGGTCCTCCAAAACAATTTCATCCATCCACGCAACTCACTCCTTCCTTCTCTCACACATACACACTGTCATGTTTCCTTTTTCCACTCTAATTAGATCGTGCTAACGCTTGACGCTCGCGACCGAAAAAACCTCGACTCGCTACCTAATATCAAACTTTCCTTCCTACAAAAGAGTAACATACCAAGTAGTAGGGGAAAAAGCAAGCGAAACAGTACCAGTAACGGATAGATCGTGCACCCAGAAACGTATCGCTTGGTTCACTCACTGAGTTCTAAGCGCTCCTTCCTTCAGCTTTTTTCATCCCATTCTATTGTATTCTTGCTACCAAGTTTTATTTTGGGGAATGTGAAGGTGTGAAAAAGGTCAACGTTTACAAAGGGAATACTGAATAAAGGATCGGAGGATGTAAATGGAAGTGTATTTCAAAAACTATCTTGAATAAACTTTGACTACTATTGAGGGCTATAGATTCTGCGATGAAATCTATTGAAAAATGATTTTGAACATGTTAAATTAACTTTAAACTATATGTTACTCACTAGTCTTTGACTTTTCTAATGCTTTAATACGCATCAAGTTTCTATTAAAAATAAATGACTAAATTATTCACAAAAATCTATTGCATACACACACACGTCGTGATACTGTGAGCGTATTTCGAGTCAGTTGTTCTTTTGCTAAGTTGGCAGTCTGTCGTCTTCTACATTGTCTAAATGTCGGCGGCAACCTCCGCGACAATATACATATCTTCAAACGTTTCCTCTATCTAGGTCGTAAAAAAAAAGAAAAAAGATTTTAAACGCACACCTCTGTGATGATTTCTTCCTTGTTCTATACGATAAACAAAAATTCGGAACAAAGGAAAATGGTCTTTTGTTATCGATGACCAGCACTAAACTCCTAAAGGCGCTAACAAATTTTCCAAATAATAAAGAAAATTTAAAGATAAAAAGAGCTTTTATTTAAGCCTAAAAAAGTTTTTTCGACTATTTATTGCAGAGGTGTGCATCAACAGTTTTTTTTATAGAACTGCACATTTAACTGTCTGTAGTATGATTCAGAAATTCAACCAAAACTATATGAAATTTCTAATTTTGCAAACAATCCGATTCTTCCGCATCACGTCATTTCACATCCACAAAAGGAATCGAAAATGGCTTGTTAAAAATCACACACAGCCAGCTGCCGTTCGCATTCTAATACAGTAGTTAAAAAATCATGGCACGTTTGTAAAGCCCGATTGAGGAATCAAAGACTGGATCACTCCAATCAAGTAATTTATTTATCGCGCACAATATAGTATATATACAAACCCTTATTCTCTTTCACTTAACGACTATACTGCCTTGTTATTCATGAACATCTGACGATATTGTAAAACACGCATAACGATGCAACGCTAAACATCGGGTCTAATCAATTTCGAAATAATAAGTCGACAGAAAGAGAGAGGAAGAGAGAGGGAGAGAGAAAGACCGAGAGAGAGAGAGAAGGTAGGAGAAGGTGAGCAGGACCCCTTATCGCCAATTTCCAGCTTGTCGCGCGTGTTGGAATCGAAAGACAAAACCTCACTGAGCATTTTTCCGGACTAGCGCGCGTTACCGCTCTTGCAGACTAATTAATCTTTCGCTCGGCTTTTGTCTCTGCTGAGGGCTTATCCGTTCAAACAGAGAGAGGAAGCAGGAGAGAGATAGAACGAGAGGAAGAGTACCATTCTTTCGTGGAATATTTTTAAGGATATCTCGAGCGCGCGTGGAAGCGAACACAGCCGGTCGGTTTGTAAGGGACGCTTGTCGAAGTGGAAACGCGTATATTTGGGTGATTTTACGACAAGCTGATTTAATAAAGAACTTTGAATAGGATAGTATACGTCTCGTGAAGCGTTTGTTTTCATTTCTTTACATTGTACAATGTATGTTTGTCTATAATATGAACTTTCAGGATATACGTATGTATAGCTACTTGCGTGTAGGAGATTGCGTGTGCAACCGTCATTATATTTCGCAGACCCTTCAAAGAACTTCAAGGAAATCAATCAATTTGCTTTTAGTGTATAATAATTTATGAACTCGTTATACAAATTCAAGAAAATTATGCTACTATTTTTATATTTTATTAAATAATATACTTGTTCCAAACATGTTCTTTGGACGTTAATAATGAAAGTTTTTGTTCTAGCAAATTATCTAACTGGAAATTCTGATAATCTTTTAACAATATGTAGTTTTACATCTTATTTTCATTAAAATGCATTATTTTAACGATCAATTTAATACAGATATTGTAAATTTAATAAATTTCAAAACTTTGCACATTTTTGAGTCCCATCGATTATAGATATGACTCTCGATCGAAAACCAAACCGAGAAACAACAATAACACACGTACCACACTAGAATAATACCCGACGCATCGGACTTCCTCGTACAACGATGGTGATGCGGTATCAGAAGCGTTCTGCTCACATAATATTCTCAAAATTTCGCTCTCTACTACTACGACCAACGCGACAACGAAAAATCAAACAGCTGACCAGTGTTCGTGGCTTGACACAACCACGGCCGGTAATTTCACGTATTCCGAACATGAGCATGTTTTCGCTCTCCTTGTTTCACAGCTTCATTAGCAATCGAAGTACATTCGTGTCGCAAAATAGTCGTAGAATGTCATTTGGGCCCAACGATATACGAGCAATTATTTCAATATGAGCGAACATAGGGGGCAAAAGAATTCGACATGAGCGTATTTCACGTAAGTTCTATATAAGTAAATAAAATTAATGATTTTCAGTTGAGCAGTATGTGCTTGGTGAAAAGTATGTGGAGTTTTAATGTATTGCTGTGTTGTAAGATGAAATTATGTCTATTGCTGAAAGTCATATGCCCTATGATGAAGGCGATATTAAAAGCAGGTCCTACTATATTTCATTACTAAAACTATTTTATAGATTGAAAATATGAAACTAATTTACATAAGAAAAATATATCTATAAAGGATGTTTACCGGCTCTAAACCGATCTCCTGACTAAAAGTACGTGATTTTGTAAACAATAGCGTGTCACGATTTATTCTTCAATAATTTCTGAATGCTTTTACTGTAAAGTGGAATTGACTTTTCTTTATTGAAAATTATGTGTGCTTGTCAAACATTAAAAAAGAAAGGTTACAAAAAATGAATTATTATTCAATTAATTAGATAATAATTTAATTTAAACCTTTTTTTTACTATTAGGTCAAATTTCATATCAAAGTAATACATTATTCATTTAAACTATTATAGTTATTATGTCAATTGTTATCCACAGGGTCCTTTTCAGTAGGTCAACGCCCTTAACTTGTTGAACAGATTTAATTATCCCCCGTAACCCACTATTACTTGATTCTATATAACCAATGTAAGCGAAATAACCTTTGTTTATTTTCGTAATGAAATCACGTTGATTTTTGTGACCTACGTAGATTTACCCGTTCATTTCTCTCACCCGCATTGCAGAAAAGCAATAGTTTTCCTAAATTCACTAACCCCGACGGCTCTGGTTTCATTACACGGACAAAGACTCAATTAGGCGAAACGGCATACGAGCTTGGGAGCCGGAGCAATTTCGGTCGGACTGTACGCGAGGCAGAAGAAGAGAGATTGAGAGAGAAACTCACAGTAGACGGTCATGGGGCGTTTGGCCGAGACCTCGTCCTCGAAAGTAGATATGAGACAGGTGTAGTTGCCGGTTAGGTCGATGTCGGGCCGCGTCAGCCTCATGGCCCGATACATCGTGTTAGGATCGTCGCTCGCCTTGAAATGGTCGATGTACTTGAGGACGGGATCTATGGCCTGGGGCTGCGTGTCGTAAATCCACTGGTACACGAGATCGTAGTCGTTCAGGTACCACTTGACCACCAGGCCCTTCGTCGACGTGTTCTCCAGATCGTAGTCGCAGTCGAGAATCACCGAGTCCTCGCCCACGCGCACAGACTGCGGTATGTCCGCCTGCTTGATCACCAGCTGCAGCGTGCCTGGAAGCAGAACAGACATGTGTTTTCGTTAGTTTATTGCACGGTTAACGTTGCAACGTTGATCTGCTTACGCTTGCAATATTTTTCGATTGAACAAATGGAGAGTAATCGTCTAGATTTTTCAATCTGATTAAAAGTAATATAGCAAATAATAGAATCGTTTAAGAGGGTATTATTCTGGCACTTATTGAAAACTGTTGTTGAGTTAATTTATACTCATACCTACAATTGTAAGTGGTCTTTCGATTACAAACTAATTATCAAAATTTCTCATTGGCAGATCTTAAAAATAATCCATGAACTATATTTATCAGCAGCTTTTATTTAATCGTGCATTCAATAATGTATTGTTGTTCCGTATAAATAGCAGCCTTTATTACTATAATTCAATTGAAAACTTTCCTAATCTACCCATTCAGCTGTACTAACTAATCAACTCACCAAACACGTTTACAGCTTAATCACGCTAAAAACAGCAAACTGCGATGAGACGTTAATACAAAACACGTGTACACCGATCCTTTCGAGATGCTTCAGCCACCCTTTAATGAATTCCATACATTTTAAAACACGATCTAGCTAACGACGGGACAGAGAGTCGTGCGCTCGTGCGCACTATCCCTCGGTTCATTAAGATTAACGCTCGCACGCACACGCGGCAAACTTATTTGCGCCACGCAAAGAATAATTCAAGAACTATAATATGCCGCTTGAAAAGCTCGTTCCGGTCGGTGTCTTAATCGTGGGCAGAATTTATCGTGGCTGTAATAAGCGCACGCGCACGCGCAGTGGGGACGCGCGAACATACACGAATAAATTACTGCCAGCTACCGCCACCCCCATGAAAAACTCTTGGCGCTTACGCGAACTCGGAAAATTCAATAAAAGTTTAGGGGTTTTTGTTCTATTAAATACCTTTCGCCCGTAACTGCGTTTACCAATTGTTCGACGGATTTCTCATTCCAGCACTCTTGCTTATGCGCTGCTGTCACTATATGGACATGCACACAGAATAAGTTTAGAAGGAAGATCGACATAAACTTAGTGTAATTGAATAATAGGTATAATAATATATACCCTAGGTATAATAAAATTAATTCAAGTTTTATACTTCAAATTTTGGCTTTTTCTACTTTTTTATTAGATCGAACAATAGTCGTCTAGACGATAAAGATAAAAAGAAAACATACTATGAATCAGCCTATAAAACCCATTACTTGACTAAAAGACTAAATCTGGATCATACTGATAAACGACATACGGTTAAATGTAATATATATCAGAATTTAATCCGGGTCACAAGTGTGGTTTTAAATTTATTAACAATATTTGTGTAAAGCAAACATCAGATGAAGTTATGGCCCCGTTAACCTAATCAGTGCATAGTGTATGCATCCAGAAATCTGAGCCTTTCCAGAGGTCGTTTCAAACAGTTTGTTTGGATTCTCTATTTAGCAAAAGCAAACGGTAGTAACATTTTTGTTAAAGTTCAACCCAGTATTTTAAAGATTTATAAATTGAAACGAATTGCTAATAATAGATTTTTAATCTTTATTAAAATCTACAATATTTTTACAATTTTTTGTATAGAATAAAATGAATTTATTACTTTTTACGAATTAAAAACAGATGCTACGAACTAAGAGTTGTCTCTAGTCATGTGCTCTACTCGTGAGCTATCATGTTCGGTTAAGTTCTCTATCGACTGCATTTTACTTGGATCATCGAAGGTGTAATAATACATTTCACGAGTATGCAGTTCTCTGCAAAAAGCTTAAAATTTAGCGGCTACTACATAGAACAGAGTTAAATATCAGAAATCGTATAATATATAATGAAAATGATTTTCCTCTGTTTAACTACCACATTCCCTTAATATCTTCGGCGAGAAGGAAAAAGGTAATAACTCAGTGACGGGCTAAGGAATGGGACAATTCGCAGACTACTTTTTATTTATTAACTGTTTTGATAAGAACTGCTGTCGAAATTTTTATATAATATTTATTTAAAACGTTGAATAAAGTCGATATTTCAAATTTTATAGATAAACTCTTTATTTTACCTTTATTTTATTTTATAGAACGTAGTTGAATTGTATCATATGAATTTTAAAATAATTGAAAAATAAATATTTTTTATTTTGTTCATAACATTTTATAGAAATAGTATTTAAAAAATTTTTAAATCCTAAAAGTGATTCTCAACTAGAACGTTGAAGTGATTTATTTCGTCAATCGAGTTTTAAAAGTATATTTGTGAAAATCTTAGTTTCACTTTGTGTAAAAAATATTGAACGTTGAAATTTTCCTTCTTATTTGGCTACATAAAGAGAGTATTAAAACATTGGGCATCCAGAAGAACCCGGTCTTCGAAAGTAGTTCTATAAATTTTTGAACCTAGAGAATATTGTATAACTCTATTTTCTGCCAGAACTTGGGTAGAGATATTTCTATTTCTATAACTATAAATCTATCGGCAATACGTTTTAAAAATAATTAGTTTTCGATTTATAACCTAAATTAATACTATACAATTTAAATTAATAAAAATAGCCATCTCGAAAAGCATTAAAGCAATTAAGCAAAAAATTTTACTTCCTTTTTATTAAAGCATTTTTTCATTTAAGTTCTATAAGCCAGGGCAAGAATCATCATAAATAAAATCGTTACAACTCAATTGCAATCGATCAAGCAGCACGACACCCACCCATCGCCATCCACAACTCACTCTCCTATCTCCCTACCTTCGCCTTCCCCTCCAATTAACAAATTTTTTCACCCGCTGCAATCTGCCTTGTCCCTCTCTTTGCCCTTCCAACCCTTCGCTCTAAAATACCGCGACTAGCAAAATATATAGTCCTACGTTGCTCTCGCCCTTAAGTCTCGGTTCTCGCAACACACACACACACACACGCTCACTCCGGGTACGATTAGCGAGGTGTCGGCGCTGATTAAGTTGGCCACATGCAAATCGTGCCTGCGTGCTGTGTATATATTTCAAGCCGTTAAGGGATGGAAAGGAGAAGGGGGGAGAAGCAGAGAGGTAGAGGTGGAGTGAGAGCAGATAAAGCCCCTTGCCGTGGCCCCCCTGAACGATGGCGAGCTACCGTGCTCGGACCGCGTTCATCTCGCTGTCTCCGGGGCGCCTTACCCGCCTGCCGCTTGCGTTTAATTAGACGCGATTTATCATAATTGAGCGAATGGTATGGCGATGTAGAACGGTGCGGTGCACAATTGCCACTGCCTGTGAGAGAGGAAGAGCAGGGGAGGCTTACACCTTGAAGACTTGAAAGGGAACGATTTATTTTTATACAGGGGGGGGGGTTGAGCTGGCTTATGTTTTGAATATAAATGTCAGATATGCAGGTTTTGTTACATCAGGCTTATGCATTGAATTGATGAAATACAGATAATTTGACACGACAATGATTGATAGAGGTATTTGATGTTAGCGTAATATCACAACATTTTTAAATGAAAATGAGAGGGAAACTTTTTATTGTTAGAGTATGAGGTTCTTTTTATAGTTAAGCTTTTACTTATAAGATGTGTATAATTTACTTTATCGTAACTCTACACACATGAAACATATAATTAAGGGTCTTAGCATTTCATGTGCTACGTGATAAAATAAATTAAAAGTTGCACTTCTCTTAAACTTCTAACACATTGGCTACAATGATGGACGACAAAAATACTGTATACTTAAATATTTTATGTTACACTATTTCTCACGATACAAATTTATAATTACCAGCTCATATATTAATGGAATACCGTTAATATTCAACTGCATTCGCAATGAGAATACATCTATTCCTCGTGGCACGTAGGCCAGCCTACTTATTATTCATAGACGGGTGCAAAACAGCCACCAACCTACTCTCTCTCTCTCTCTCTCTCTCTCTCTCTCTCTCTCTCTCTCTCTCTGTCTC